>JAHWFO010112859.1:156982-207576 GCA_023313115.1 Rhysida immarginata | reverse complement strand
CACCGCAGCGCGGGTAGTGCTGTTATAAAATTTGGCGCGAGTGACGCCGGGTTAATGCACTTTTAACAAAGAATGAATTAAATAAGGTAAAATACAATTATATTTATATAAAATAATTAATATAAAAAAAAATGTAAAATTTCATCAATTTCAGTAAACAACATTATAGTTCATTGTAATTGATTAAATGCAGTGACAAAGAACTCTTCTTTCTAATCAGTGGTAATGGGTTGTCTAAATAGGGTGTCTTCAGTCGGTCGTACGATGGTGAGGCCCGAGTCCATAACCAGTTCAGATTCGAGTGGCATCAATGAAGTGGTGACGGAATTGGACTGTCCTGAGGTAATGAAAAGTTGAGCATGTAAGTTTATTAGAAGTTCAATATGGCGATCATGTTAACAACTAATTTAAAATGGATAGTCTTAATTATGTAAGAACAATTCAAATTCTTATTCTTAGCAATCAATATAGGAACTCCACTTACGGTGATGCAAAGATTCACGTTCTGTACCTCGTGCACTTAGCCTACATGCATTTGGGCTCTGAGAAAAAAAGGAGGTTTTGACCATGGTTTTCAATTGGAACTCAGGTCTTGTGACATTCACTGTTGGGTGCCCATTAACGTGTAGTGGTGGGACACAGAGGAGCATTCCATTGCACTGGGACACTCGATCTGAAGCTGCTGGATGTGGGCAAGGTTGGACCACCTCTAAGCGTTCCCTGGTTCAATGAGTAGTTGTCATCCACTGAACTGTCTGGCTGATCTCCGTTTTTCCTGTGTGGCTTGTAATAGAAAGCAGGTGCAGACGATGCAATAATGTAATTAGGATCCGATAATTTATTAATCCTAGTAACTTGCCTAGGCTCAGCCGTATTCGGTACCATCATTAAAATTGGAATAGCACAGACGAGGCAGTCAACTATTTGGCTGGAAAGTTTCCACTTCTCATAATCCTCTTGGGCCAACGCCTGTCTACGTTTCTCCGGATGATGTGCATCCTGGATTTTAATTTCGGTCAGAATCCATCTCTCAGTCCTCTTTGCTTTCACGTTCTCTCTTTTTATATCAGTGTTGCCCCGCCTACTTCACCACTGATTTTGCATAGCCAATGGTAGACGGGGCGAACTACTAGAGGAACGGGGATGATCAGTCTGATGTCACGTTTTGTTTACTTTAAGAACCTCCACATGCTCAGCGTCAGCTCGATCATGCGATTGCGTCTTCGAACGTCGTGACACAATCATCCCCTCTTCTCGCAATAGAATTCGGACGAATGAGTATGAGGATGATCACTTCTTCCTTCCATCTCTAAGAACCTTGATAGAGCATTGGCAAAGATATTCCTTTCTGCTGTTATAAACTGTATTGAAGTAGCACAAACAAGAAAATTCTGCCCTACCTCTGCCTGTTTTTGAGATCAGCTTTTGTGATAGAATTCTAGAGGCTGCCTGGTAATCTGTAAATAGGCAGGTAGGTACCTGCTGCAAATAATGCCTCCATCTGTATATCGCATGTTGTTTAGCCATTAATTCTCTTTTGTTGTTAGATAAGCAATTTTTATAACTTCTCCACGTGCAGGGTTCGAATCCAATTAGAAATAGTGTTCTTAGATGAATCTGTAGAGCAATTAGTCCGATGGTGTTTCAGAAGCATCACAAAGGAAAAAGCCGTTTGGTTAATGTGAATATTTTCATGATCGGTGGTTTAATTAGAGCTTGCTTTAACCTTTAGAAGGCATCTCTTTGTTGTCTTGATCATATGAAGGACTCATTAACATTTTTTGCAGTAATTATAATACTTGTGTGGCGATCTTGGAATATTAGGGAATAAAATTTTGATAGAACTGGACAGTTCCAAGGAAGGATCGCAACTGGTGAAGAGTTCTCGGTCGAGGCCATCACTGTATGGCTGACACAACAACATTATCACACGACCTTCTTTTCTTGGAAAATTTATAGCCTAAATATTTAACTGATTTTACTCCGAATACGCGTTTAGAAATTTTTAGCAGGAACCTATTTTGTTATAAATGATCCAATACTTGAGCAGTTTTTTTTCTTTTAGTTCCTTCATTGATTTCGCATATGAAGATATTGTTAAAATAAGATATCTTTCTATTATCTAAAAGCCCCCACCGAACTTGATTTAACGTGCTGCTAAAAGTAGATGATGCACCCTTGAGCCCAAATGGCATCACTAAGAACTCCAATAGTCCTAGTTGAGTTTAATAGCAGTTAATGAGATGTCTTCTTCCGTCATCTGGATCTGATGGTAGACATCAAGAATATCTAGTTTCGTGAAATACTTCGCTCCGGATAGCTTATTAATCAGAGTATTGATCCTTCGAACAGGGTATTGGTTGTCCCGTGGAATTCTATTCAATTTCCTAAAGTCGATACACATTCCTTATCCACTATCTTTCTTTGACACGAGTAATACCAGTGATGCATATTAGGAGGAAGAGAGACGGATAAGTTTCTTACCCAGAAGTCTGACTGTAGTTGTTTCTATTTCTTTTCCTTCATCTTTAGAAATTTGATACAAAGGACCGTTAAACGGCGCAGCCTCCAGAGCTATTCTGATGGCGTGTTCTACACTTCTTTTTGGTGAGTTCTTCTGGAAATAGATTACGATATTACAGGTAATCATGAAAAATAGGATTAGTTTTTTTAATCACATTATAGAAAATAGTACTTTTAGTTAGTTTTCTGTCGAACATGGCGAAAATAAGAGTTTCTGTTTCTTTAGTTATAATATGCATCAATTCCAGTGATGATATTAGACCTACAGCATACTCTTGAGACATCCAACATGGCAGTTTCTAGTTGGTGCCCTTCCATTGTACCATGTATCTTTTGGCTTTCCAATCAAATATTGGCCATGTAGAATAACTCCATGGCAACCCTAAGATTACATCGTAATTTTTATAGGAAGTAGGTTAAAATTTCCTTTCCAAACATACCAACTACTTTAACCCGGCGTCACTCGCGCGAAATTTTATAACACCACTACCCGCGCTGCGGTGTTTACACCGCACTTTTTAACAGTAATTTTATTTGATAAAAAAAGAACTTAGTGAGATAACATAACATAAGATATTATTTATTATACTTTTATAAATTCCTTTATGCCAAAATTTTTCATTCATCATCATAAATAATCATCACTAACTCATCATCGCGGAGAATGCGTCACTCGCGCCAAATTTTATAACAGTACTACCCGCGCTGCGGTGTTTACACCACACGTTTTAAAAGTGATTTTATTTGATAAAAAAAAAAAAACTCAGGGCATTTTTATTTGATAACTCAAGATAGTGCAATTTATGACCACATATACAAATTAGAAGAAAATAAGTGTTTTTAAAGTGATTTTTAAGAAATCATGTTTATGTCAAAGATTTACTTACATGACTGCTCGCGCAGCGCAAAGTGAGACCAAGCGCAGAAAACATAGCTTTAATCTTCACTTTCGATAAAATGAATGATATCAATACCGGCGCTAGCTGTTGCCAATAAGTTGTACTTGGAATACATGGAAGTCATCACAAGCTAGCGCCTCTGTATGATGAGGTATATCAAAAAAATCAAAAAGTGCGGTGTAAACACCGCTCGCGCGAGTGACGCCGGGTTAAAAACTACAATAACCATTTCCATAAAAGTTGGGACAATATGAAAAATGCAAATAAAACATGATTGACTAAATATATATTAGCAAAATTAGAAATAATACATTCGTTTGAAGCGACTGAAGTAAAATATGTACAATTTATAAATCCTGATCTCTTTTTTGGCCGTAAATATTTTTTTAATGATGTTGCCATTGGCAACATGCACCGTAATAGTTGGGACAGAAGGAAAAGACCGCACCGGAAGCCATAGAAGTGACATGAATATTCTCGAAACTTCTGGAGAACACTACGTCATATCATTCCCCTCTTTAAATGCAAACTGCAATGTGCAGCCAGTCATTTACACGAGAGCATGGGTCGAGGCAAGATAGTGAGTTAAGATATACGCAATAGAATAATCCAACAATTTAGAAACAATGTATCTCAGCGTGAAATAGCCAGGTATCGTGGTCTTCCATCATCTACAGTTCATAATGTTATTAATAGGTAAGGACATGCGGAAATACCACCATTCGTAAAGGGCAAAGACAAAAACCAAATTTGATTGCTCGTGATCTTCATGTTTTCAGACGTCACTGCATTGAAAATAGACATTCAACAGTGACAGAAACTGCTTAATGGGCTCGAGGATTCTATCAAAAACCTTAATCGATGAATACCATTAAGTTGAAGCTCTGTTATGTAAGTTGAAGCTTTATTATGCAAAACAAAAGGTGTTCATAAACACACTGAGAAACGTAGGTGCTTGTCTTGGGAACGCACCTATCTGAAATGGACTGACCCTCAGTGCCGATGTGTTTTGTGGTCCGATGAATATACATTTACGGTTGTTGTTGTTGGTGAAAATCGTCGGCGTGTACTTAGGACCGAAGAGGAAAAAAGACAATCCTGCTTCTTACCGACGTGCTGTACAGAAGCCAGCTTCAATAACTGTCTGGGGCTGCATGAGTGCCAATGGATTGGGAAACTTGCACATCTGCAATGGCACCATTAATGTAAAAGCCTATATTGGAAATTTTGAAGAATATATGTTGTCTTCTCGGTGGCTCCTTTTGGAACCCGTTCTTTTCTATTTCAACAAAATAATGCTAAACCCCCACACAGCTCGTATTAGAGGACAGTGGCTACACAATAGATGAATTTGGGTGTTAAATTGGTCTGCCTGCAGTCCTGATTTGTCCCCAATAGAGAATATACGGCGAATTATTAAGAGGAAGTTACGTCAATGACGACGCCGAACAGTTTAACAGCTGAAAACTTTCGTACAGCAGGAATGGCAACAAATTCTCATTGCAACGGTACAGAAATTGGTATCATTTGTTCCTCGAAGGCTACAAAGTGTGATAAGAAGGAAGGGAGATGTCACGCAATGGTAATTCGCCCACTGTCCCAACATGTTTGGAGTGTGTTGCAACCACCAGTTCGCATAAACCTAATATTTATTGCTATTAGTTAAATTTTTGGTTCCGAAATGTTTAATACCTACCCAATAAACTATCTTGTTTTGAAATAAAATTAATAGGTGCATCAGTGTATAAATATTTTTGCTGTGTCGCATGTTTTCACCCTGTCCCAACTTTTATGAAATTGAGGTTTGTAAGTTGTTGGGTTTCTGCCTTAATCTCTGTTGCTTACAAATGCTTTTTTGTCATTTTCGTTTCTTTCTAACCGTAGTTGTGCCTTTTCAGCAAATGTACTATCGATAAAGTTATCTCTAGCTTTCTTATCTATTAGTATTTTGACTTTAATTCCTTTGATTTGTCCCAAAATGATACAAGGCACTTCTGTGTTGCTTTTATCCAGAAAATCAGTCTGAGATTCATTTTTCTTTACATTTTTCTTTTTCTTTTCATTTTTCTTTGACCATACTTTTTCTTTACACCGGCGGGATATATGAGCTTCTTGTCTGCATCGGAAACAGATAATTGCCCGTTTTTTTCCCGTTGGAATCTTCTTTTTGTGAACATTAAATCAACTTTCATCGGCTCTTTCATTGACAGAGTAGCTAATTTGCCAGGCCCATCTTGAGCTTCATGCCATTCTTCAAAATATTGTTTGGCCTCTTAAGTTTTAGTAAATTTCTAAATTCGTATATCTTTTTTTAAATGAGTTGGAAGACCCTCAAACAACAATAATAACTTGTAATCTGAAGCTTTTTTAATAGCTGAAACAATTTTGCGACATTTGCTTAGGTAGGTATGTACATCATTGCCTAAGAGCTTCACCTTCAGTATATCTCTTCATAATGTGATTTGAGTATGCCCTTTTGAAAAGGCATTTGTCAGCCCTGTTGTTACATCTTTCCATGGTATGTCTTTTTCGTTAACAAATACCTGAAACCATTCAAATGCATCTCCTTTCAAGTAACCAGGGAGAATCTATATACATCTAGTATCTTTTAAACCTTTGCATTTAGCAATCATTTCAAAGTGGCCTATAAAACTTTCCACATCTTCTCTATCTCATCCACCAAAGGTGGGGAATTTAATGTCTTTTAGGGATTGGTCCTCCATTTGAATTCTATGATAATGACTTTGATGTTGATAAGATCCACCTCTTTTGCAAGGCTACGCTCACTCACGTTGGTAGCTAAGTTGCTTCTCAATTGTAGTACGAACCATAAAATGTAAACACAAATAAAGTGCACTGAATATCACCCTGTTCATTCCAGAAAGTTTCTCTCTAAATTAAGCAGTGGAAATAAATAAATACTGAAAAATATTTGGAGTTCATAATTTTATATCTTACGTAATACAGTCCAGATCGATTTTTTTATCTGTATGTCGTCTCACTCTCGCTGTATGCCTCTTCATTGCACTCTTATTCACAAGCCTTTGTCTTGTGAGCTCAAAATTTGAAAAGAACTGTATGCTGGATCTTGCACTTCACGCTTACAGTCTGACTAGTATTAGGTCCGTCTTTGTCGTTGTCCACACTGTAGAAAAAGGCTACGCTCACTCCTGTCACAGAGTGAGTGTGGGAGACTTTCTTGAATCTTAATCCACTTTAATAAAGAATAAATTAAATAATGCAATATACAATTTCATTAATATAATGGAGTAAACAACATTAAAGTTCATTGTAATTGATTAAATACAGTGACGAAGAACTCTCCTTTTTACGTCAGTGGAAATGGGTCATCTAAATAGGGTGTCTTCAGTCAGTCATACGATGCCGAGGCCAGAATCTCTAACCATTTCAGATTCGAGTGGCATCAATGTAGCAGTTATAGAAGGGGAAAGTCCTGAGGAAATGAAAACTTGAGCATGTAAGCTTATTGGAAATTTATTATGGCGATCACACTAAGAAATAATTTAAATTGGATAATCTTAATTAAGTAGGAACACTTCAAACTCTTATATTTAGCATTCATTATAGAAACTCCACTTACGGCGATGCAAAGATTTACGTGCAGTACCTTGCATGCATAGCCTACTTCGTGTACGAGTCCGTTAAACAAGGAGGTTTGCGCTATCGACCAGGGTTATCTATTGGAACTCTGGTCTTGTGGCGTTCACTGTTGGGCACTGCTGTGTCTTCATGTGTAGCACTGGAACACCAGGAAGCATTTCGTCGCACAGTAATGCTCAAGCTGAATTTGCTGGATGTGGGCTAGGTTGGACCAGGCTTTCCTGGTTCGAGCTGGCTGGCTGATCTCCGTCCTTCCTGTCTGGCTTACAAAAGAAGGCAGATGCAGAGGAGGTAATAACGTGATTAGAATCCGATAGATTATTACTGCCACTAATTTGCCTGGGCTCAGCTATCTTGGACACCGTCATTAGAATTGGAATAGCAGTGACAAGGCAGTCATCTGTTTGACTGGAAAGTTTCCGCTTCTCATAATCCTCTTGGGCCAATGCCTGTCTTCGTTCCTCTGGGTGATATGCATCCTAGATTTCAATTTGGGTCGGAATCCATCTCTCAGTCCTCTTTGCTGTGACGTTCTCTCTTTTTATATCAGTGTTGCCCACCTACTTCGCCACTGATTTTGGATAGCCAATGGTGGATGATGCGAACTACTAGAGGAACGGGGCTGAACGGGATGATGTCGAGCTAAATTTACTTTCTGAGGTTCCAAGTGCTCAGCATCATCTCGATTATGCAATTGCTTTTTCGATCGCTGTTGCGAGTATGCCCTGCAATCTGAGCACGTGAGCTTGCATACACAACAGCATTTATATAAGTCTTTATCTGCTGTCCGGTTTTTATCTTGGGAGCGTATAGACCTTGCCTAATGTGAAAGCGAGCATCATTTATCATGTTGCATCCATTTCACAGGAGACACTTCGTGCTACTGTTGAGCATACTATTCTTTGCCATCGTCCAAGAGTTTCTCTAACAGAATTCCTGAGGTGCATTACTATTGTCTGTGTATGAATGTATTTACTAATAAATTTCTTCGTGGTTGCAACTGTATTCACTAATAAATTTTTTGTTGAAATTATCTCCACAAAGTTTCATCAGTATCCCTGCAATAACGCGGTTTGCAGTGCGCATAGAAGTAGGGAACTTTCATTTTAACCACACTGTATATGAATTTAAATGCAATTGAAGATCCATATTGAATCTATTGCATTGTGCTCCTCAGAAAATTTTATCAGGTTAGTGGAAAGATAAAAGACAAAAATTAAAACCAAATAAAACATTATGGAACAGTGTGCAGGTTTCAGGTATTCAGCTGGGCATGCACCAAAACCAGCCAGGCGGTTCGCCCCTTCAAAAAGTCTTGAGAAGAATCCTGCTAAACTAATACACCAGTCGACTTTCATTCAAAAAATTACTAAATACTCCCAGAGGTAATAAAAACAAACTGAAATTTTCAGTGAAATCAGACAAATAGTTTCTGAGTCTATAGGCCACACACACTGGACCATATCATATTAATCCTATAATATCATAAAAATAGGATTTTTCCCCACCTCCCTTTTCTTATTGTTTTACTTCGATTTAATTCTATTTTTTTTCATTTCTCTCTCTATTATTATTATTATTATTATTATTATTATTATTATTATTATTGTTTGGGAAAACCGAACTCGGATCAAATCCAGAGACCAATCCCAGAAGCAGATCCAAGAGAGGGCCAAGCCCAAGGGACTCAAATGCAAGAGAGGGAAAGTTATGTGCTCGTGGGAGTATTGATGTTTGGGTGCAAGAATTTCCTTCTTTAAGGATTATTATGCCAGTAGGAAAGATAGTCCCAGCCTGAAAACTGGGTACTGCTCCAGCCAGCCCTAAGGGCATGTAGATAGCGTAATGCTTCCATATCCACTGTGGCACAATTGGCTGGTGCATCTGCATGGTGAGCAGAAAGTTACTGGTTCGATTCCAGGCTGTGGATTTTTTTCCTATTTTTCATCAATAATTTAAACATCTGAGGTATAGTGTGTATAAAATCCTCATAGAACATCCAATTATTATTCTTTAAATATTATAAGCAGCTTCGTGATAAATACATGGAGCACTATTATTAACAGAAACAACATGTTGTCTATAAAATAAGAATTTTTTTTAAGTTTTTTATATCAATTAGTTAGTACTGTAAATGATTCGTTTTCCATGAAATATTTTTGTATTTATTTTGACAATAATAATTATTATTTGAAAAAATAAAAAGAAATGTAATTATTAAAATTGAAAATACATATGTTTATATTTAATATAAAGCTAAATCATGTACGATATTTGTGGTTTTGCCTTGGGGGCGTAAACAAATAAATTTGATGGTCAACAAACATGGGAACACTCAACATAAAATTGACAGGTGAAAAACATGGGGTTTCTAAATCCAATGTAGGATCTGGGACTCAATTGGAAAAACAATTACTTATGGAATCTACTGCACCCCAAATGTGGTGTCCCTTCTATGAAAATATCTGCCATTCATGACTTAAAAAGCTAAACAATAATCAGGTGCTCAAATGCAGTGGGGTTCAGTACTCCAACTAGCCTGGTGTTCCACGCGAATATAATATCTTACCTGGCCCACAGGTTTGGCTGGAGAGGTAGTGCAGTTAAAGAATAAAAGGTTTTTATAATTAATTATTCTCAATTATAACCCTTTATTAAGTATTTAATTTCGTTTCCCTTATTCTTATATTGCTTAAAATCTCTGCAACTGAATTTTCCCAGTATTATGAAAAATATCAATAGACCCAACACTTATTAAATATAAGTGAAATAATTAAAATGGTCAAAAAAAATGATGGGATTGTCATCGAGATTTACCTGCTATGGACATAATTACAGCTGCGTCATCTTGGCATCAGGGTCTTGATGGGCTTGGCAGAGGCAGGCTAGGCAGAGCGTCTCTGATTGATTCCAGGGCTTGCAACATGGCTCTCACTGGTGCCGTTCTCGGCATCGGATCGTCGGTTCACTTGGCGGTGCTTCTCCAACCCCGGCGACGAAGGCGGCTCGTTCCGGCTCTCGTACGGTAACTTTCGCTGGCATCATTCAATTCCATTCAGACTGTCAATAGTTTCTCCAGTCTGGCACATAGTTCTTCGAAAAACTATTACATTTTCTACTTTAATTATTCTAATCACAACTTCTCCTCAGACAATTCTGGCATACGTCTAACTCAAACGGTTCTGACAATAATCCTTCAGTCAGTTCTAACACATCCCTTTTTGACAGTTCTGAATCAAACTCTCTTGGACAGGTCTAGCATCAATCTCTCTTTATTTTCTTTCTTTCCCGACGTCTCTACAGACAATGGTCGTTTTATTTAAAATCTATTGACGGAGGTGGAAATAAAATAGTCTGTTTATGACGTAAAATGTGAATGCTTTAATGGTTCCTTGGTTAATGGTTCCTTGAGTCCTGAAAGGAGGCGAGCATTGCTGACGGTGTCATCTGTCCTCTCTTCGGCTGGCACATTCTCTGTCCTCGTATTCTCTTCTCTCATTATATAAAAGAAAACTCACAAGGGATTTTATTAATAATTCACTTTCACTTGTAGATCTTAAATGATATCTGTTCTTTGTTCTCAATAAATGTTCATAAAAATCTCAGTCCCACATCAAGGCGCTTTTTAAGAAAAGTACTTATCCTTAGATGAGACGTTTCTAACTCATACTGGTGGTTCAAAATTTCATTGAACGCTTAGCCAAACCCGTAGCTCGTTGTTTCCTGGGTGTCATCCTCGATGATCTCCATCTGTCCATTTTATTCGGTAATCTCGTGTCTCTCCCTCTATCTTCCATCCAATCTTTTGATTCAATTTATTAAATCCAAAACAAACAATACATAATCACAATGATAATGAGGTATCATAAACTGCAATGAATAATTAATACTATAATATAAATGACTTTAGAGATTCTCCTAATAGCTCATAACACTGCTTCAAAGGCTTCCTAGCAAATCACTAACCATTATTTAAATTATCTGATTTAATCAATGTTCAGACAAAACATTCAAAGCCTAAAATCACTGCTTTAAGCAAAGTTATTCATAATTCGAAAGTTACTGTTCATAAAGTTCTTAAATTGAAAAATCAACTTGTCAAAAGATCTCCCTCATTATCTTTGAAAGACATTTACTAAGCACAGCACTTAATGGAATATTCATTTTAATGTTCATGCAAAGCAAGACACAAAACTGAAAGTGCAACATTAAGAATATTCGCTTATAAAGTTAAAACATAGACACAATCATCCTTTTAAATGTCACTTAAAACATTTAAAATCACTCCACTGCCAATGATTTAAAATCAAAATCGATGGTTCAGGCATTAATGTTTATTAGTCTGTAAATTTTCAAAATTTTAGTTCACAGTCAGTTTCTTAAAATACCTGATTGCTCAAAGTCTCATAAACAGTTCACTCTTAAAGTTCCTGGTGGCATCTGAGGCACTAAAGTTCCAACTTGTCACTCAGATACAAAGGTTGTAGTTGTCTCTGTGATTGAATGTGATCCACTGCAACCCAGTAGAGTGAAAAAAAACATGACAACTAGGGAGACCTTTCCTTCTCTGCTTCTTTAAAAATCGTCAATGCATCACAAAGCTAAGGTAACATCTCAAGACAATTGACCATCATTGTAATGCCATATAAAAGTTAATTAGTCATTCTAACCCTTACCACTAGATTAATATTTACAACTAACCCACATTAAAACAACTAATTACATATTCTTTATCCTGATTTCCAGATAATGAAAGCAATAAAAGAGAAAAATAGTAATATATAACCCCTTTCAATTAATCATGGGAATAGCTGAAACCCGCTCCATTCAACAACTAATTTTACACAATTTTGATGTCTAGTTTCAAAACAATGATATTACTTCCAATTGAGTAGAAATTTGAGTCACATCTTCTGGCGGTCATTTCCGTTTTTTTACAGAAAGATCAAAATTACATTCTCACAAAGAACAAAATTTATCTGCATAAATACGTTTAATTATTTATCAAGTTCTTAATAAAGTGTTTACTTTTCCTTAAGGTTAAAAAGACTTTCAGTTACGTTTTATCATTAGGTAGACTTAATACATCTAACGAATGAAAAAATAGTGTTAACATTCCAACAAACCAATTATAAATCTTGTCCATAATTCCAATTTCAAAATAGTCATTCTAGTGTAAATCTAACACAGTTATACTCGGTAGTAAACAACCTTTTTCAATCCAGACAATGCTTGGTTCATTGCTGCCATATCAGCTATTTGCTTGCTTAAACGGTTATCAGACATTTTTCACATTTCTAAGACTTGAGGTTCTTTTATCGTTTCTGGTCGTCCTAAATTTCTTTCACTTTCCATTCATCCTGGGAAAGCATGTACATCATATCCTAAAAACTTCTTAAGTACGGGGACTCCTGTAAATTGTGAAACAAAATCTTGTGAAGATTCTATGCATTCTACACTGTTTAAATTGGCATTCTCTCTGTTTCGAATGATACATCACGAGTCCCATGGGGATTGTCTGATTCTACCTATATCTTCTACTGGTCCTCGACTATGTAAATTATAAGGATGGGGTGGTCTATCTTCTCTCTACTCTTCCCTGTGCAGCTGAGCTACTTCAGGGCCTTGTCTAGGCGGTTTGTTTCCGAATTCAGGCTTGGGAAGGAGCATGTCATCCACACATATAGATGGGGTATAACGGGGCATTAAATAACTTACCTCGTTCTCTTGGGTTCTCGCTTCCTCCCTATTGGTTTCTCCTTTGGTCCTCCACTACCATACGCAGGTTTTATCCAATTTGCTTGCATTTTTTTCGTTTATTTCCACCAATTTCCTTAACAAGAAAATTCACTTTGGAAAGGCGCTTTATTATTTCATATAGACTCTCATAATGGTCTGCTAGCTTTTTGTACAAACCCTTCTTTATTTGAGGTATATGAAGATATACCTTGTCTCCCACATCAAATCGATACGGCTTATTTCAAAAGGCATGATAGGTTTTTTTGTTCTCTGGCTGCTCTTGCAACACACGACTAGCGACTTCGTATGCATCCTGTATGCGCAATTCTGTTTCCCTATTTAAATTTTCGTCTTCATCATAAGAAACTTTCTTCGGGTCCAGTAAAATGTCAAACGGAAGACTCGGTTCTCTTTTGTAAAATATAAAAAAAGGGAGTCTCTTTGACTGCCCTGTGATAACTCGTGTTATAGGCTAGCGTAATTTAACTCAGAAATTTGTCCCAATTTCGTTGATGGGTATCCGTATAATGCTTCAACCTCTGCACAAGAGATTTGTTTAGCCGTTCTGTTACTCCGTTACTGGCTGGATGGAACGCTGCAGTGAAAATCTTTCTTACATCAAACAATTTGTACAGTTCCTGCATTAAAGCTGATGTAAAGTTAACTCCTCTATCAGTCAACAGCTGCACTGATAAAGCATGTCTATTAAATACGGTTTCTACCAAAGCACGAGCCACCATCTCAGCTTTCTGGTTTGTCATTGCAACAGTTTCCGCATAACTAGTAAAGTGGTCGACCAGAACTAATATGTACTGGTTTCCTTGATAAGTAGTAACCAAGCCTCCTACAATGTCAGCACTGACCCTCTGAAAGGTTGATTGACCTCTAGAAATAGCTGAAGAGACTGTTCTCTGAAGAGGTGCATTTCTTTGACAACTATCACAGACATTACAATAATCTTGAATATCTCGAACCATATTTTTCCAATAACATTGCTTGTCAATCCTCTTTTGCATTTTTTTTTTTGCTTTTATATGACCACTAACTGGCAAAGCATTGAAGGTATGTTTACACATGTTGTACATAAGTTCTGGGAATAACCATTTGTTCCTAACGTTCTCTTCCCAATTGAGACGTTTTCACATGGAAAAGAACACCTTCCGTATCTAAAAAATAGTCTGAGAGCGAGGTTGCTCTCTCAGGACTAACATCACTATTTTCTAGAGCATCAATAATTGCGCTTAATTGCTCATCTTTTCGCTGCTCAGCTGCAATTAATTCTATTGATAACAGA
This sequence comes from Rhysida immarginata, assembly GCA_023313115.1. Classification (NCBI taxonomy): domain Eukaryota; kingdom Metazoa; phylum Arthropoda; class Chilopoda; order Scolopendromorpha; family Scolopendridae; genus Rhysida; species Rhysida immarginata. The sequence goes on along the minus strand of JAHWFO010112859.1, from coordinate 193,500 downwards.
GGAGTATATTCAGCTATTTCATTAAATGGAATGCGACTTACAGCATCTGCAGTCCCATGAAGCCTACCTGGTTTGTGAATAATCTCGTAATCAAATTCTTGAATCCATAAATTCCACCTGACTAATTTTAACGTCAGGTCTCGGATCGAAAACAACCATTTCAATGGCTGATGATCACCAATAATCGAGAAATGCCCTCCATATAAGTAAATACGAAATTGGTTGGTAGCATAAACAACTGCAAGGCATTCCTTCTCTGTTGTAATCTAATGAACTTCACTACCCTTTAACCTTTTCCCAACGACCATTTTTTAAGGAATGATTGCTACTTTTGCATACTGATGAAAAATATCTTATTATGACTTCACCAAAGCTCGTTTTTGTTTTCAAATTTTTTTATGTGTATTTGAATATATTTTTTTTGAATTATAAGTTTTGTTATTCCTTATATATAACGAATTTAAAAAAAAAAATAAAAGAAATACATCATAACTTTATGAAAATAAAAAGCTATTTTTTCGTGAATTGTAGTAAATAATTATTTCAATCTCTGGTAAAATGAAAATAGCCAAAAATTGCTGTGAAATGTCTAGTGTACAATAAAAAAAAATTTTTTTTTATTTTTAATTACGTTTTGTGTTATGAATATTTATGTAAAGGTATGTAAGGTTTGCATTCACATAAAAACGCCATATGACATCATTTGTTATCACTTACCTGACCTGAACCACTATTGAAATCCCCTGCAACTGCTGCAGGTGAGAACCTCGTTATAGTAAACTCAATGAAAGCCCTGCAGGGAAGTAACAGCTATGCAGGGAAGTCATGTTTGATTACTTTTAAACAATAATCATGTCACTTTTACAAATATAATTCCAAGTTTTATTTTTTTTTAGAAAAGTATTGTTTAATATAATCAAAACGCGAATTTATAATTTTTATTTAATTTTTGAAAATTGCAATTTTAATTCTCTTTCTCGTTTTGAGAAATGTAACATGCAAATGATTTTTGATAGTAATATTTATATAAATATTTTAATTTCTAGAAATTTTTGAAGATATGGGTGATATTAAGTTTAGGTCAAGACTGAAAATATGAACTCTTTCTACCTTATAAATTTAAGTCCTGTTGTAATTTCAAATGCAGATTCATATTCACATGGGATTTTGGTGCTAATAAGTTTGTTTATTTTATATGAGATTTGCTGCTTTTGAAATAACATCATATAGCATCTTACAGAGACATAAAAGTAAATGATTTATTTTTATGAAACGAAATTATGAGTTTTGAGTTTTTTGAATAGTTAATTGACTGGTCGAGGATACATTTTCAGATTTATCTTCACGATTTTAGAAATAACAACACTGATTATGTTTTATTCATAAATATGAACGGATATTTATAAGAGAAAAGGACAAGACACAAAAACCCTGGAATACATTAAATAAAAGTTATTAAATAAAAATGAAAAATAAATAATAATTAATAAAATAATTAATAAATAAAATCAAAATAACACTGGACATATAAAATAAAATAAATATAAAAATTTTATTTTATATTTCTAGTGTTATTTTGATTTTATTTATTATTTATTAATTATTTTGTTAATTATTATTTATTTTTCATTTTTATTTAATAAATATTATTTATTCATAAATATCTTGTACACAAAAGATTCACAGAAATAAATATCTGATACATAAAACATTTATAGAATTAAATTTCTCATACATAAAACATTACAATCATAGATTACAGAAATTATACAGAAGTATATACATATTACAAAAGTTATACAAAAAAATGTTGAAATATATACCATATATTGGGACAGAGGGAAAATTACATTTATGAATTCCATAATTAAAAAAAATTAATTTAATAATGTAACAGCTCGGAACATATCCTTGGATCTTCTCAAAGAGTTTCTTATTTTTTTTTTTTTTTTTATTATAAGTCTTATTCATGAACACAAAATGAAAGCAGCAATTCAGACCTAAAAAATAAATAGAAGTTATGAAAAATGAAAAAAATTATATAAGTCAGAAACTGATTATACTTTTTGTAGCACAAACGCCAGCTGCTACAAGATGCCCAGTAACATAAGACAAAGTGGAACTCCGCAATCAATTCCTATTTACCTGTGGACATTATATAAGGTTGGTTTGGTGAGAAGTATCTAACTACAGCATCAGATGATGATTGAGCCCTGAAGATGATGTTATGTATGAAGTTTCGCAACCCTTATAGAAGATAAATTTAAATTAAAACATTATATTGTACTGTCACCTATTTTTGGGAAAGTATATATATGTAGTAGAAGTTATGTGTCCCAAACTGCTAAGTACCTGAAAAAGTGAAAAATCTAGCCATTTTATTCGTCTCCATGTTGTTCTACTATAAGTGGGAAATGGAAAGAAGCAAAAATAAGTATGAGTAGCAAACACTGATGAAAGGAAAACAAGAGATGGAGATGATAATAAAAAATACCAGGAAATTCGGGAATTACCTCATATTGCAAATGCAAACAAAATTAAAGTAATGCATTTTTCATAGTAAAATTTAAATTAAATTATGATCAGGATAAATTATTATATTTCTATAAATTTTATTTTTAACATAAGCTAAAAATATAAATTTTACATAATTGAAAAATGAACTTCCATGCTAAATATCTACATAAAGTTATCTTTTATTTTAGAATTTAAGATAATATTTTCTTATTAGACTGTAACCAGATATTTTGAATATGATGAGGTTTTTATCCAAATTTTCCTGGAATTTACTTCATCATATCACTGCTAAACAAATTTAAATATAAAAAAGATTTACCAGATTTCATCACAGTGTATTTTCTAAAGTATTACATATACAGAAATAATTGATACATGGAAAGAAGTGTACAAGCTCTATGAATAGACCGATCTCAACTACTGCCCACAGAATATTCGTGGAATGTGTGCACTTCTTTCTATGTATCAATATCTTTATGTATAAAAATTTGGAAAAAAAAATGTTCTGAAATCTGATGAGTCATTTATAATAGCCCTATATTTCTAAAATGATTTTCAGTTATTAAAAACATGAACTTTAAAACAGTTTCAGTCTTTTTGCAGACAAATTGGCAAATCACACTTTCCACACACCCAGAAAGTTCGAAACCTACAGATGCCACACACTCTTCTATTTTCTAAGTGTTCTGGATAATGAGGATCATTTACCTCCTTGGATAATTGTGGTTTACGTTTTGCATCGAGGCTGAATCCCATAAGTTGACAACTTAATTCTTTTCTAAAGTCTTTTTGGCCATAGCTTTTTTTTCTCTGCAATCCTTCTATTTTAGGATATGCTTTTCTAAGGGCGCAGAATATTTCATAAGAATTCACAACGGCTATATTGATGGTATGAAAGAACAAAGTCTTCCACCAGCGCAAACATTTGCGCAGCACGTTGTAGCTGTTAATCAGATGGTCTGAAAGATCTACACCACCCATGTACTTATTATATTCTTCCACGGCTTAAGGTCTAGGTAGCTCATTGGTATCATTCCACTGCTGGTAGAGAATGTTGTTTTTGATCTCAACCATCTTACTGCCCCTCTTTCAGCGCTTTTGCCCCATATCTGACCATTACGTAAGGCAGAAGGAAATTGTCGTCTGGTCTCTCTGCAAGTGCCACAGCATAATATCCCTAAATTCTGTAAATCATTTAACAATACAGGGGATGTATAATAATTATCTAGGTATAACCTATAACCTTGCCGCTGTAATTTTTTTGTCAAGGACATAACAACATCATAGCCAAGTCCCTGGGAACTAAATTTTTCAGCAGCTCCTGTATACACAGAGAATTTCCAAGTATATCCTGTTATGGAATCTGCCAACACCCACAGCTTATAACCAAAACGGACTGGCTTATCTTTCATAAACCGTCTCATCCCAGATGTTGTCGAATAAGATTTTACCATCCGTTCATCAACAGCAGTATGGTTATAAGGCTGGAAAAATTTCTCACAATTAGCACATATTTTCTCCAAATGAGGTCTTATTTTCTTAAGCCGATCATTAGGAACTTCATTTGCAGGATCAACTACGTGCAGAAATGCCATTAACCCCTTGAATCTATCACGTGCCATAGTTTCTCGGATTATATCATGTTCCCAAAACCAATCGGTACTCCAATAAGTATCGAAATCAGGCTGTGTAATGATCTCCATATAAATGATTATGCCAGTCATCTTAAATATCTCTTCAGCTGAGGTCATATCCCAAGCCCCATCACGGTTGGCATAACTTTGTTTATCAAAAATATGCATCCATGCATATGAATTTGTGTGATTAACAATGTCACACATAATTGTGTAATCAAAAAACCACTTAAATATGGCAAGGGGCGTGATAGATTCCAAGAAGTCCCTGGTAAAAGGATGCCCTGGATGAACCCCAGCACGGCGCGAAGGGTTAAAACCATGGTCCATCATATTAGGACCATCACAATCTTGAACATCATATCCATAATGGACATTGTTGTCTTCTTGTTCCAGATGGGCACTCTTCTTCTGTTGTCTTGGTGCTCTAAAAGAGAATAATATATTCCGATTTAGAATATAATAAAGAATATGTGGCAATTTTAAGAATACTTCTTGGGATTGCTGCACTCCCTGAAAACTTAAAAAAGTATGTTTGCCGTAAATGATAATGAAAAGAAAAAAATGCAAACCGCGAAGTCCTTATTGAACATGGCCCAGGTGTTGGATCACCAAGGTTGTGGGATTCTGCTGGATCATCTGGAGTTAAATGAATTGGCCGTAGTCTCTTCCCCTGTTGTCTTGGTACTCTAGAGGAGAATAATATTATTCAGAATAATAACAAATATTTTTTTTGACATTTCTAAGAATATATTTTCAGATTGCTGCTGCGTTCATAAAAAAATTTCATAAATTTAAAATATATTGACATTGCTATAAACGATAGCAATAGTATCATAGTAGATGCAAAGAAAATGCAAACCGCGATGTCTCTGTATGATCATCATCAATGGGGTTCTGGTTGATTATCAGGAAGGAAATCTTCAATGATTTTAACACCTTCAAGCCATTCCTCATCAGAATCACCCAAACTTTCATCAAAATCACTCATGTCGTCTTCGTCCGATCTTAGCAGATCACTGTCTAGTCCCATTGCCTGCACCATCTCTTCAGCAGTTAAAAATCTCTGCATTTTCTAAAATCATGACAATTTAAAGTTATACACCAAGAGAAAAATACCTGAATGTAATTGATAAAATTCAAAAGTTAAAAGTCATACGCCGTGTCTTTATGTTATTGAAGGTAAATACAAAAGGACTATTTAGAATTTACAGTAGTATTGACATACCTAAAAACTGTGTTTTAGAAGCCCTAAAATATATACTCTAACTGTAATTAGATGTATATGACCTTTTATAGACCTATACAAGAAAAAAAAAGATTTTGAAATGAAAACACTGGAAACAGTTATTTAGCCAACAGATTGTCACTTTTTATAATATATTTTATGTCATAGCTAAACTTTTCACACAGAAAAAGAAACACCCTGGATGAAATCAATAAATTTCTAAAGTTATAAGTCATATGCCGTGTCTTTATTGTAGTGTAAATACAATAGGACTATTTAAAATTTACAATAGTATTGACATAATTAAAGACTGTGTTTTAGAAGCCCTAAAATATATACTCTAATTGTAATTAGGTGTATATGACCTTTTATAGACCTATACAAGAAAAAAAAAGATTTTAAAATAAAAACACTGGAAACAGTTATTTAGCCAAAAGGTTGTCACTTTTTATAATATATTTTATGTCATAGCTAAACTTTTCACACAGAGAAAGAAACTCCCTGAATGAAATCAATAAATTTTTAAAGTTATAAGTAATACGCAGTGTCTTTATTTTATTGAAGTATAAATACAATAGGAATATTTAAACTTTACAATAGTATCGACATACCTAAAAACTGTGTTTTAGAAGCCCTAAAGTATATACTCTAATTTAATTAGATGTATATGACCATTTATAGACCTATACAAGAAAAAAAAAGATTTTGTAATGAAAACACTGGAAACAGTTATTTAGCCAACAGATTGTCATTTTTTATAATATATTTTATGTCACAGCTAAATTTTTCACATAGAAAACGAAAAACCCTAGATGAAATCAATAAATTTCCAAAGTTATAAGTCATACGCCGTGTCTTTATGTTATTTAAGTGTAAATACAATAGGAATATTTAAAATTTACAATAGTATTGACATATCTAAAAACTGTGTTTTAGAAGCCCTAAAATATATACTCTAATTGTAATTAGATGTACGAGGTCTGTTCAAAAAATACGTAAACTGAGGTCATAAAACAAAATATACTTTATTCAGAAGTTACACATCTGGGTCCCCTTCAAAGTACTCTCCTCCCCGACGCACACACTTATCCCAACGGTGTTTCCAGGGCTGTTTTGGAAACAGTCCTGGAACACTTCTTTTGTGATGTCCTTCAGCGCCTTCATCGCATTTGCCTTTATGTAGGGAATCGTCTCAAATCTCCTTCCTTTCAAAGGTCTTTTGAGTTTGGGAAACAAGAAGAAGTCACAAGGAGCGAGGTCAGGTGAGTAGGGTGGGTGAGGAAGACCAGTGATTGAGTGTTTGGCCAAAAACTCTCGAGTTCTGAGGACTGAATGGGCTGGAGCGTTGTCGTGATGAAACAACCAGTCACCTCTCGTGCTCATTTCTGGCCTTTTCTACTCGTCCAGTGGCAGTTTTTACGAGTTTAACACAAAATTTCACAGCAAATCTTTGCTCGTTCAAGTCACTTATTCTAAAAATCCGCCAAACGAAAAAAAAACACACTTCACAAACAACCGCGTAGCTAATCAACCAATACTGATATTTGCAATCAAAAAACTGCCTTGTAATCAGCGGATCTGTCAGAAGATGGCGACACCAAGCGATTTTGATTGGGACCAACAGGGCTCGCGCAATTCAAACAGTCTACGTATTATATGACCTTTGATAGACCTATACAAGGAAAAAAAAGATTTGAAATGAAAACAGCTTTTTAGCCAGCATATTATCACTTATTATAATATTTTTTAAGTCCTAGCTATATTTTTCATGCAGAAAGAGAAAGTAACCATTAATAAAAACAATAAGTTTCTAAAATTTTAAGTTATATGCCGTGTTTCTCTATTTTTTCATTATCTATGTAACTTTTTTTTTGTTTTACAAAAAGTGGCCACTAAGTGGGGAAAACACCTGCTATTGAACACCAAAATTTAAAACTTTTTTTGTGAAATTGTCTGTCTGTACTGAAATAAGAATTAAAATTATTTTCATAGCAAACACTTAAAAAATGACACAGATATTATGCATATGAAGAGGTGATCAGGAAAAAAGGACTATTCGTTGTGACAATGTACCTGAAAAAAAGAGAAAAAAATCCTCAATATCTAGAAAAACTTAAATAAGGAATTGGAATTTCGTTTACCTGATAAAAACTGATGTAAACAGACTGAAACAAAAGTAGTTGATGTAGTAAATCGCTGTTTCAGTAAAATAAATTTAAATAAAAGAATTTAAATTTGCATAATCAATAAACATCAGATATATTTGTCAAGTCAAGAAAAAAGTCAAGAAAATCAAGTTGTAAATGGATGCTCGTGGATTTTAGACGCGATGTCCTCCCCTCTTATATGTTCACTGTAGCGAAGTTTACAGGATCACGTGATTTTATGCAATCTCTGAGATTATGTGTACTGTGACGTCATCAAAATGCTTTGTTTATACAGGGTTTCAAATATCATAGTAATATAAAATTATTTTACATAAAGTGATGGAAAAAATTAATATATAGTAAAGTGAAATGTTTATGCAAACTTTTTGTTTTACTATCTTTTATCCCTGATGCCTATAAAATCGTTTTCGAGGATATCATTTCAAACTTTCGTGGCAATAGCGCTACGTGTTTGCAGCTGCTTCTGTGAGTACAAATTTCTTTTTTTATTATATATTTTGACCCGATTTTTTAATATAAATTAAACAATAAACATCTGGGATAATGTATAAACGTAATAAAAGGCCCATAGCATAAGATATAAGTTTTTATGAGCTTATGTATGATCGATAAACAACACTGACTCTGTAAAAGGAAATGCACGATAAAAATGCTTTTTATTTAATTTTATTTATTTGTTTGAGCCTTTCAATGTATATAATTTATGAAAAATTGCGTCTGAATTAAATATAAAAAAAAATTAGAGAGCTACACACAATAATATTTTAGTTAGACGTATTTAAATTTCGCGCCATATAAATTCGGCCGCCATGGCCGAATTCAGCCACCTCCGCTGGAAAAAAATTAATAGTCTGCTAGCATAAACTATGGGGCACTTTTCACCTTCAAACTTTTGCGACAAAATCGATCTTAAAGCACTATCACTTGCGTCGGTGGAAACTATGAACTCTCGAGAAAAAACTGTGCTTCCAAGAACTGCCGCTGTAATCAAAGCTTGTTTTAAAGCATTAAAAGCATATTCTATGTCTCCATCCCCTCTAAATTCAACTTCCTTTCTCGTTAAGTTAGTCAATGGTTTTGCTATTTTGCTGAATGAATCAATATACTTTCAGTAGTAATCGGCAAGGCCTAGAAAAGACTATATCCTTTACATTTCTAGGTCTGGAGAAATCTCTCACTGCCTTTATCATATCTTGATCAGGGGCTAAACCCTCCAGTGATACGAGATGTCCCAAAAATTTTATTTCTGGCTTTATAAATTGATATTTTCTTGGCTTCATTTTCAAATTGGCTTCACTAATAAAAATTCAAGATCTTTCAAATGTTGTCGACAGTGGCACTGTATTCAAAGAAGTCATCTAAATAAACTAATGCAAACTTGTCCTTAACCTTTCTGATAATGTGTTCTGCTGTTCTTTCCCAGATACTTGGGGAATTTGCTAGACCCATGGGCAGGCGTTTAAACTGATAATGTCCCCCTGGAATCGTAAATCCAGTCTTTTCTTTATCTGTAATTCCTAACTGAATGTCCCTCTGGTTCACGTCCTGGACACTACAAAACTTAGCGTCTCCAAGCAAGGAAAAGGTTTCTGCCACCAGCAGTATGAGAAAAACATTGGATTTAATAACATTTTTCAACCTCCTATAATCCACTACGAATCTGAAGGTATTATCTTTTTTCTTGACCAGTAAGGCTGGTGCAGCCCATGATGACGTTGAAGGTTCAATAATGTCATTCTGCAACATCTCATCAATCAATTTTTCCATAATATTTGCATATGGGATTCTATACAGTGCTTGGGCTATAGGCTTAGCATCACCTGTATCTATTTTGTGAGATGTAGACGGTAAATATCCCAAATCAAAAGCGTTCTGCGAGAAGCATGATCTGAACTCATAGAGTAAATTCTCCAATTGCTGCCTATCTTCTCCCTCTAAATGTTCTAAATCAAATAGGCTAAGATATTCTTCTCTACTTAAAATCTTCTTCTCTGTTCTTATTTCACTCGTGTGATCAGGTTGAACAACCTCTTGATCAATGCTATAAATTCCTCCTACTGTTGTTCCTTTCCTTAGTTTTAATTCTTCCTGAGAGCAATTTAAAATTCTTACTGGGACTGTATTATGCGTGGACACTGTGACTAATACATTAGCTGTTCTTAAACCTGGTTCATGTAAATTGCATGTTTCTATTTCCACTCTGTCCTATACACTGTTTTCCTTTAACTGTTCCCATACACATGGCTTCTGACAATGGAGGAAAGTAACCTTATTCCTTAACTTAATGGGCCTGGCCTCCATATACAACCTCTGACAATTAAGTTCGGTGAATGAGTTCACACAACAAAATGCAAAACAGATAGAGCCACATTTACTTTATTGTCCTTTGAAATATAATCACCCTGGAAGGCAATATAATCACTTTTGGCATCGGGTGTATAAGTCCTGGAAGCTCCTTAGGGATGGCTTTAAGTTCGCGTGTCACATTTGCTTGAATGTCTGGAATGTCTGCAAATCTGTCTCCCTTTAAGGCCCGTTTAAGACATGGGAACAAGAGAAAGTCTGCCGGTGCCAAGTCTGGTGAATAAGGTGGATGAGCTATGGATACGACCCCTTTGTTGGCCAGAAACTGTTGCACGATTATAGCATTGTTCCTCTATGATCCATTATCCACAGTTACGTGTGCACGCTACACCTTCAACTGAAGAAATGGCCATCTGTTAAACCATTGCACACACAAACGTGACCTGTCTAAACTTGCTTAAACAATGACTGGGCTTGTATTCACATGCATTGTTACTCGCGTAAAGCTCGCACAGATGAGGGTGTAAAGTCATTCACCGAACCTTATTGTCAGAGGTTGTAATTAATTCTACGTTTTCCTATTGTAGGGCCCTTGTTTTTTTCCACATCCTTCACATATATTGCAAAACAAATTGTGTCATTTCCATCTCTCAAGCTGCATTCCTTAGGATCTATTACGAATCCATAATCACTGAGGGTGTCATTTCCTAAAATTCCTGCATGAGGCACTCCACATCTTTTGTTCCATGCATAAAATTGCACTTTTGTTACCAATACAAATCTTTATAAGATACACTCCTTTCATAAGAAATCCATCCCCTGTCACTCCCATTAATTCTAAATCAGGTAATTTTTTCATTGGATAGCCTAACTCCTTCAACTGGTTTATAGTTTCTTCATCCAACAATGTAACCTTACTACCAGTATCAACTACAAAATCAGCCTTTACCTGACCTAATTTTGCTTCGAGCAACATTTCTGTGAGAGTACAGCATGGAGGGGCTTCTTTTCTACGAACATCTCCAGTTTCTTTCCCTTCTATATTTACAGAGCAGGAGAGGAGGGCAACTCGTTTTTTAGGCTGGGTAGCCCTGCCTGTTGCTGTTACCCATTTTCATTCTCTTCTGTGGAATTTCATTGGTTCGGCCTTTCTCTTAATTTTTTTCTGCAATGTCTATCAAAATGACCCTTAATTTTACAACAGCGACAGTTAGCCATTCTTTCGTTGTTTTCGGGACACTGAATTTAAATATAACCTAGGCGTGAGCACGTATAACAGCGTAATTGTCTCTGTCTCTTAAATCTCTGTTCATTTCCCGTAGATGGAGCTTCCGAAGAATGATCTGAAAAAGCGTTTTCCTTTCTCTTTAGTCTAGTTCCTACGACCTTCTCTTCCCTGGAGGGAGGCTCACTCAAACTGCTCCCACTTCCAGTATCCTTTAGATTATGATGAAACCTTTTTTTTTAACATTTTTTCTGTATTCGCGCTTACTCGCTGTTCTATTTGTTTTGCTAACTCGTCTTTGTGGTCCATGTGTTCAACGACATGCAGAGTCGCTTGGTGATTTTTAAAACTCTTCACTACTTCTTCTAATTCCTCTGCGAGTTCAATTGCTTCCTCTAACATAAAGAGCTTACGATAAATCATATCCTTCTGTAAGTTCATATCTATCCCTGCCAAAAATCTGTCTTTAATTCTATTATATATCAGCTGACTGCGAGATGTCTAACCTTTTCACCAAGCTCCTGATGGCATTCTAATTTTGTTTTAAGTTTTTGGTGAACGTCCTAACACTAAATTTGAGGTCAGCATCTCTAAATAATCTTATCAATATTTAAACCTGGTAATTGGTCAAAACCAATTTTAATTTTGGCTAGTTCAAAGGTCAATGACCTTTTCTTATCTTATCAATTTTTTTATAAAGCAGCTGATTGGTTGAAAGCGCATGTAAATTGAGGTCAGTGTCTAAAATAACTCTTATCAATTTTTTTAACATTGGTGATTGGTCAAATGTCAATGACCTTTTCTTATCTTATAAATTTTTAAAAATCAGCTGACTCGCTGAAAGCCTTTGTAAATTGGGGTCAGTATCTAAAAATAACTCTTATCAATTTTTAACACTGGTGATTGGTCAAAGCCAATTTTAATTTTCGGTAAACGTTAACACAAGTTTAATTTGAGCTGGTATTTATACACCCTCATTCGGATCTTCTTATGTTGCTCTCTTTCTCCTGACTCAATACGCATGCATTTTCTCTTACATTCTCATGTGATTTAGTATTTTTTACTAACATTTTTGAAAATCATCTGTTCATTTGTATTTACGAGTGAGTATTTTTTACATCATCTGTACATTGTATTTTTTACAAATTTATTACTTAAATTTTGATTTTATTTTTTGGTTACTTACAAAATTTCTGACATTTTCTCATAGGTTAAACACAAGTTTTGTTTTCTAACACCATCACAATCAACGTTTGACTTATAAAGAGTGAGTATATTGAATTTTTTCTCATTGTACTGAGGGTATGCATGTTTTTACAATTTTCATTTCCAGACTTTTACTCCTTGTTCCTGTTTTGTTGTTGCATTTCCTTTTTCACGTTTAAAAGTAACTGTTTTTTCACTGTACACTGTGAAAATTTGCATGCTTTTACAAATTTCATCTGGTTACTTTTAAAATTCATTCCATCTTTCTTGCTGTTTAACCTTTTTCCAACTTAAAGTTACAAACCCACGTGCCACTTTTTTTCTCTTCTGCACAGTGGCAAAGACCAAAGTTGATTTTGTTTTTTTACCAAACTCCCAAAATTCTGAAAACACAGCCATTTTACACCTGGGTTTTATCGTACGGGATCGCTCACTGCACTCGATGTACATCTCGCATTTACAAAAATTCCATATTAGTATATATCTTGATTTTTTTTGCTCAAATTTCTGTTTTTTTTTTTTGATTTTGCAGGTGTGTCGTGAAAATCCTCACTGAAAACTTGTGTTCAAGCGGACCATGTGGTTGGCGATAGTTTCATACAGACTGCAGTGGTGTGTATTGATGTTCTTGATTAATGTGCTCTCTGTCAAGGAGTTCACACTTTCTTGCACTATCGGTACTCACTGTTGTATTTCTTTGATTATCATTAACAAGCAATCCTTTCTTGCTTTTCTTTAACAAACAATCCTTTGCTTTCATATTTAAACTTTTCTTGCATTTTATTTACTAACAATTCCTTGCTTTCCGCTTTAAAATCTTTTCTTGCATTTAGTTTACTAACAATTCTTTGATTTCTGCTTTAAAATCTATTCTTGCATTTCATTTACTAACAATTCTTCACATTAAATTTACTAACAATTCTTTGCATTTGCTTTTCAACTTTTCTTGCATTTCGTGTAATAACAATTCTTTGCATTCACTTTTAAACTATTTTTGCATTTCATTTACTAACAATTCTTTGCATTCCTTTCTAAAAATTTTCGTTTACTAACAGTTCTTTGCATTCACTTTTAAACTTTTCTTGCATTTTGTATACTAACAATTCTTTGCATTCGATTTCAAACTTTTCTTACTGTACATTTAACTCATTCTCTCTATCTCTCCCACTCACTCTCTCTCTCTCTCTCTCTCTCTCTCTCTCTCTCTTTGCAAACGCCATCATCTTTACTAGAGTCCCACTGTTTCGAGAGATTATCCGCTGTAGAGAAGAAGCACAGAGTAAACTGGATGCTGTTTTAAACACATTAAAGGATTCCAACGTCTTTGCATACGTACAAGTAAAACTGTATGAAAAGGCACTCGCATATGATGAATGCGCTAGTGCCAGTTTTCTAGGGTACCTGGAACCTAGTACTACTTACTTTCCTTTCGCTTTCCATTCCAATTTTCAATTTCAAAAGACCGTAACAAGCCTTGGACGTGGCGGTTTTACAAAATACACATTGTCTGGTTTACATGAGACGGACGAACTCGAGTGTTTTGCATGACAGATTAAGAAATCTTAACGACAAGTGATGTACCTGACTCGGCGATAATGTTTGTGAAAGCTTATCACCTCACCAAACCTGTGCAGAACATTTGTCTGATTCTCGGCTCACTCACAGTCTTTCCTCGTGATTTTCATGTAAAATCACAATTACTATGCATCCTGAAGACAATCCAAGTTATAAATCATGACACTTATGAGACTGCATTTTCCTAACTTTTTTAAATGTAATACCAGGTTACCGTGGTCCATTTAAAATATTTGTTAAATTGTCCTTAGTAAATACAGCGATTGTCCTTAGTAAATAAAAATTACTGTATCAACTGTTCAGACCCAGAAAAGTGTATGTGTATTCTCTTCTTATTCTTCTTCCACTTGTTCATCCCCTCCTTCTCCTTCTTGTTCTTCAACCTCTTTCTCTACTTCGCCAACTTTTTTATTTCTTTTATGCTACTTCCTTCTTCCTTTCATTTATTAGTTTGTTGAAATCACTTCCCATTTGACCTCAACCAAACTGAGTATTTCAATCTTACAACATCAAACCGAAAAACTCAATTATCATCGATTTCTCGTCAAAAGAAGAAATGACACACGATCTGTCTAATATATAACGATTATAGACCAATTTTGAACTTTTTCTTAAGAATACCTCAGATTTGCGAAATGAGAAATAGCAAACGTATCAAAATCTGCAATTTGTACGATACATGCCCAAGAATTTTCTGTTACCTCTTTTACAAAATTTGTTTTTGTATAAAAACTGAGGTAGGCGATTTGAGCTTTCGCTCTCTCTCACGCTACTGTAACTGCAAGCAATTACAGGGGCTATAAAATTGTTTTTAACCTATAGCGGAAAATTTTTGAAACCTGTAAATTGAACTGTTTTAAAAAAATAATTATAATAATAAAATTTTGTGATTTTCAAATTGTAAAAAACACCTTATTATTTGACCTTAAAATATTATTTTTAATTGTTTTTGAATAAATGTTAATTTTAATTTTAATAACTGCTTTTTAATTTTTGGGTGAATTAAAAAAAAATTGATTTGTTGTATTTAATTTTTTATAAAACTTTTTACTGAATTTTTATAAAACTTTTTGAATACTGTTTCAAGTAATATATTACAGTTTTTTAAAAAAAATTTCGAATTTTTAATTTGTGCAGGTAATTTTTACTTACAAACTTTAAAGGAAACTTTTGTACTTCTTGGTAATTTTTTGATAATTTAGGGTTGGGCTGAAAGATACTTACTGCTTTTTTACTCCTTTGATTAATTTTTTCCCAATTCTCCCGTTTTAGTTTTACGAGTTTACTTATTCATTCTGGTATTTTTTATTTTTACACACAAATTACTGATCAATGAGCTTGAGTGACAATTGGTAAACACACTTATTGGTACTTAAAACTACGATTATGTTTTTGAGTTGGTTTAAAAAAAATTTCTGTTGCACTACTTTAGATTTTACATTCTCTCGTACCTGAGGATGGATTTTACAATGGCTAATTTAAAAGCCCAAGTGGCTTTAGACATCTCTGATGAAATCACACACCCTGTGCTGACACAGTCACAACCACTGGATTTTTGTGTGCACTGAGGCCTACTGCACCTAACACAAAGTCAGCCCCTAGAGCTCTGCATGGCAATACCGTCTCAAAACTCACCTTTAAACCTTTGTTTATGGGATTTATCCATACCACCCCATTAGGTCCATCCAGCACAGCCACAACATGAACAAGCACAACCAACCTCACCACCAAGCCATTCAAATGACCAGTGTCCTTGGCAGGCCAGGGTAAATGATACAGACACAGGCATTACGAACCACCCAGCAACACACACAACCCCTGTCCAATTACCCACGGTGACACCTCAATCATCCCAAAAAAGGCCAGCCACCCATCATCCCGCTTCGCCTCAGTCAAAAATCCACAGGGGTGTAGACGGGGTGTGCAGAGTGCCTAACTCTCCACTCCAACACCACCTTCACCCATCCCTTCATCCTCCAATGTCACACCTACCCGATACCACAACCCTACGTCACCATTACCTGTGCCCTTCTCCCCTACCTCCTCCGACTCCTCCTTACCTTCCACCTTAACCCAAGCACTACGCTCACCTAACCCTGAACCCCTCTTCTCAGTCACTGCCCCTTCCCACTCCTCCTCTCATCCACCATCGGACCTAAGCTCATACAGTGCTACGGCAATGAATCAGCTGCTAATCTCGAAAATATGAGGTGCAAACAATGATTTATGAGTTGGCATTCTGGGAATTGAACCAGTTCTTGCTGCCTGCTGTGCCGCAAACACTCGAGGCAATTTTCAACCGAGTGTTTGATGTTATTATAAGAGCACAGCCAGACTATTATGACCACTGCAATTTATGCATCAGAGCACCGTCTTTGCTAAAACCTGCAAATTTATGCTTTGGCAAAATTATCGAATTTAGCAGAAAGATGGTGATGGATGCATTAGCTGCCTTAGAGCAGTCACGCAGTGGGATGATGGTGGATAAGGAATTGGAGATCAGCGTGGTGTCCTCCAAAAACCCGTCCCTGCACAGGGTACAATGTTTCGCCAAAAAGCTATACATGTCAAGGAGCACGTTGCGATGAAAGGCTCTACGGTACAAATCTAAAACTCTGATGCCCTGTGTCTCCTGAGAGCAGTGGTCGTGGCCATGGCTCACGTCGAAATGCTTGCAGCCAAAAAGAAGGGTGATGATACAGTGATTTAAGCACGCACTGTTTATTTAAATCCATACGAGATTCATGCCAAACACATAAGGGGCAAGAGGCTGTCCGAATGTGAGCTGAGGCTGGGGTCGCTCCAACTAACCCTGGCTCATACGAGAATATAGATAAATTTCAGTCCAAAGAGTACGAAATAGTTGTGGATACCTGTGCCTCTGTGCACGAGATATTTTACCCGACTCAGTTTCTGGAGCCAAAGCCACCACGTACCCTTCATCTGCTTCTCACCAGCAATAACTATGATGTGATTACAAACCTCAAAAGATTTTACAACAAACGAGGTTTTTGTGAATGTTGTGGTGCTGCATTCCACAACTAAAATAAAAACCAAAATCATCTCTATGCTCTCTGTGTGCGGGTCAACACGCACGTAAGATGAAATTCTCCTTCATGCATTGTAAGAAGTGCAACCATTTTTTCAAAGGGAATCTTGTTACGAGACTCACCTCGATGCGAGTCGTTTGCTCAGAACCTCGCTCAGATGCCAGTTGTTCACTCAGAACCTCGATGATTCCAGTTTTAGGTGCGTAAAATGCCAGAAAATCTATGTGGTGGCAAAAGATCCTGTATGCTACAGCTTCTACTGCATTCGTTGTCACGGATGCCATGAGCAGGGACTGTGCTGTGTTCTTACTGACACTAAGAAAAAGGCACCGGATACTCGGGATACCCAAAAACCTAACATAGAAACGAAAACTTGTGGTATGTCTTTAGATCTAACACCGATGTTGGTAGCAATGAGCTACCCCAAGGAGTCAGGGAGATATGTAGAACATGTTTTTGAGGACACCAGCTGCATGACCGAGTTCCTAAACTGTTTCTTCACGTGCTCCAAAATATCATACCGCACAAAAGACCCTCAGCTCTATTTTAAGATAATTGCTCACAATCAGAGTTCTTTTGATAGAGTATATATGATGAGCTTCCTCTTTGACCACAACATCAAACCTGATATTATCTGTCGTGGTACAAAAATGCTCGTGGTCGACGTGAAGATGAGAAACCATTTCCTGAATTCTCTCTCCATCATCACGTTGGCTTTGGGAGCATTCCCCGGTGCACTTGGTATATGCGAGATGAAGAAAGGATGGTATATGCTCCGTTGAACCGAATGCTACGTTACATAGGGGACCTCCCTGACAAACACTAATTTACTCTTTCTGATATGAAGGAAAGTGATTTCAGGAAGTTCGAGTACTAGCACGACAGTGAAAAACTGCGTGTTGGTTCCGAATGGAACATGATGAAGGATTTGCAGGCATACTGCATCTTTGACACTGTGCTGCTCCATGAGGGTTGCCTGAAGTTTGCCGACATCATGCGCTCATTCACGGAGTATGACCCATTTCAATCCAGCATTATCTCAAATAAAGTGCTTTGAGAAAATTACCTCAACCCGTACGCAATGGCCATCATTCCACCTAGGGGTTACGTAAACCTCAAACGACACACTCGCAAAGCACTGCAGTGGCTCACCTGGGAGCAGACAAAGACCCCGGACACCCGAATTTACTCGGCTCTAAACGCGGTGAAAAAACAATTTGGCCCGTATTTCATAGACAGTTGGACATCCGATCGAAAATCGTGTATCAGTTTCTTGGGTGTTACTACCATACTTGCCCTAAATGCACTCACGCAAACGCATTGTGCATAGCCAATCATCTGATGAAGGCTGAAAATTATCAGTGCACATTAGATCGTCTGAATTATTTGAAGCATGAGTTGCCAGACCATTCCCTCAAATGTTATCTGGGTATGTGAATTCGACACTAACGTGAAACGCAATGAAGTTTTAGCTCGTTGATGTAAAGATTTACAGAGCGAGCAAAAACCCCACATCGTGATGCATTTTACTGAGGCAGAACCGAGAACTTCTCGGTGGGGCTGTGCGAAGCATCGGATACAGAGAGGTTGTCCCATCTGGATTTCACCTATCTTTATTTGTGGCTCAATAAGTACTGTCAATATTTGGGCTGTCTCTGGGTGCGTACTTTGGGCTGATAAGGGCAACGGTAGTACCGCCCAAAGATCTGTTCATACCAGTGCTTCCATATCTCTGCAACGACCAGTTGTTTTTCCCGCACTCGTTGACGGCTGTTTGGTGTACGTCAGAATTTTATGTAGCCCTCGAAGAAGGATACACCGTCAAAGAGGTGTACGAGGTCTGGCACTATCCTCGAAGGGTTATGTATGACCGCCAGTCAGGTCAGTTCCACTTTTTTTTCGAAATACGTGGACACTTTCATCACAGGTAAGATCCAGGTATCGGGCTGGCCTTCTTATGCCTGTACCGAGAGCGTGCGGGCAGGTTCATTCAGGTTGTGTGGGATCCAGAGGGTACTGAAATCGTTCCCTCATGCATCGAAAAAAATCCCAGATTAAGTTCCATTTGCAAAGTAACACTTAATTCGCTCTGGGGATACCTTGGCATGCATGTGGATAATAAAACTTTCACAGCATTCATCTATAACTATGCAGAATACTACCGACAGTTTTAACACCCCGTCGATTGAGATGACTGACATCGACATCATGCTGGATGACCTTCTTCTGATGTCATACAAGACAGCACATCTGAGAACATCCCATTATCAACTCGTTCGTCACCACTTACGAATGACTAGCCTTATACGATGCGATGAAACAACTCGGCCGACACAGATTCAGTCATATTTTTGGAACCAAGAGATCGGAATTTGCTACCCCGAGATCATAACCTCGGCCAACTGACCGACAAGATCATCAAAAAATATGACCTCGACATACACATAGAAAAATGAGTGGTCGCTGGGGCAAAAAATTACTGCCTCTTTCTCTTCAGTTGTGCGAGGGAGGTAAAATGCAAAGGATTTACGTTACTAGTAGTGCAATGGAGATTTTGGAACCTGATACCATCGATGATCTCGTCAGACATCAGGGGGAGAGCAAGAAACCTAAAGGAACCATTCCAATCCCCCTAAATTTCGTGCGTGATAAGGTAAATGCAACATTGCACAATATTACCAACCGTCAAAGTTTATCAGACAACAAATGTAAAACGTTTTGCAAAGGGTGACTTTCTATCTGTAAGCTACCCTTATGGCTTCATAGAACCTGAGTGAATGTTTACCAATGGTCACTCAAAAATAGCGATCAGTAATTTTTTTCAAAATTCAACTTTCAAAAAAACCAATTAAAACAAAACGTAAGTACATTTTATTTTTTAAAGTCAAAAGAGTAAAATAAAATACAGGAGGAAAATTTACGTATGGACAAAAAAACAATGAACCAATTCGTGAATTTTTTTAAATATTGGTAAATAAAAATTACCTCTTAAATGCGTACAACCTGATGTAAAAAATTTTTAAAATCCTTTGCATTTTAACTCAGTAATTAGAGATTACTTCTGTACATATATATGTATTAAGTATTTTTCACAATTAAAAACTTATTGTAAAATACGTTTTGTAAATAACATTTTAACTAAACCTATTTTTTGTAAATTATTAATATTATTATATTTAAAAAGCTTTTTAAAATACAGCTTAGTAAATTTTTTAACGATTAAAATCAATGTAAAGACAACTAAATACATACAAACCTCCGAATAAAGTTCGTAAAATTGTGAAAATAACCTTTATGTGTGATGATTAAGTTAAGAATAAAATAAAACTCTTTTTCCACAACGAAACAGGAATTGAACAAAAAGAAAAAGACCGAAAATAAAATGAAAAAATACAACCTGAGTCTGTAAGCGCTTTTCGAAAGCTTTGCTTTCATCATTCAGCAGCCAAGGAGCCCCTCGAGAGAACTTGAGAGAACTGACTTGGAATAGAACATGCTGAGTATTTATAACGAACTGAAGCCAATCAAGACAAAAAGATCCAACTGAAAATTATTGATTGGGTAAGTGCGTCGCCCATTTGATCAATGGTGAATCGCTAATAGGGCCCCTATCTAAGTTGAGTAACAATTTTTTATCTGTTCTTTGAATGGCTAAGCTTTCGAAGGCGTCCAGAAGGTGTTTCTTGTTTATTGACTCAATAAGTTTTACATTGTTTAATAAGAATTCATGCCCGGTATCTAGAGAGTGTTTGGCTATGGATGACTGGTTCCCTCTACCATATCTTGTGTGTCTCATGTGTTCTTCGAATCTTATTTCAATATTACGGAAAGTCTGTCCTCTGTAAATCATGGGGCATTGGGAACATCTGGCTTCGTATATTCCTGATTTCTGTAGTGGTGGAATCTGGTCCTTTGGATTAGGTAATAAATGCCTGGTCTGGTTTGGATTGCTAAAAGATAACGAAATATTAAAAGATTTGAAAACAGAATTGAGACCTTTGATTAATGATTTATTGTAAGGTAAGGATATGACTCTCCCTTTATTTTTAGTCCGGTTGAGGGTAGTGATTTCGTCCATGAACTTCTTTAACTTCCTCTTCCTGACCAAATCGGTGATGGTACGTGTGCTGTAGCCATTTTTAACTGCAATATTCTGGATCAAAGAAATTTCTTTTTTGAATGAGGATTGAGCTAGTGGTAGATTAATAGCTCTGTCAATCATCGAAATGAAGGTGGACATGGTTCCAAGGGATATCGAAACTTTCCAGAAATATTTCAGCCAAAATAGGGCTAAGGCAAGAGCCCATCGGTGTACCGCCCACCATTTAGTATACTTTCCCATTATATTTAAAAATATTATTATTGGTACATAACCTTGTCAGACTTAAACATTCGTTGCGTATGTTTTCAGGAAAGTTTCGAGGATATCCTGAAGAATTCCGGTTTTTATTTTCCCGATTGTTGGTTCAGATACGTGGACGATGTCTTCACAATTTTTGACACCAATGCTTGCGATGTCAACACTTTTGTACAACATATTAACAGTTATTTTCCGTCCGTTCAATTCACTTTTGAGTTGGAAAATAATCAAAGGTTGCCGTTTCTTGACATCCTGGTTATCAGAAACCATGATTCACTGTCATTTGAGGTATACCGAAAGCCTACGAACGGTTTGAATTATATACCTAGCGATTCCAGCCACCCTTGGAATCAA
Organism: Rhysida immarginata; assembly: GCA_023313115.1. Lineage (NCBI taxonomy): Eukaryota > Metazoa > Arthropoda > Chilopoda > Scolopendromorpha > Scolopendridae > Rhysida > Rhysida immarginata. Next base: position 171,879 of record JAHWFO010112859.1, on the reverse strand, counting down.
AAAATGTCCACCTTCATGACTTGACATTTAAATTCCAAGTTATAATTTTCTTGACTTGTTGAAGAATTCGAGTTGACAATAAAAAACCACAGATGGAATTGTTAAAACGTAAATTACCGCATTGCCATTTTTTGTGAACCGAAAAAACAACCCTTGACAGAGAACATGAAACGGAAATCTTGCCTAATTTTAAAATCAACATTCATGAAATTAGTACATGTAAAACAATAATAAGGTACGTTTAATTTTAAATGAACAAGAAAAGTGAAAAAATACAAACCCAATGACCGCATATCGGTGTACAAATATTTATGTATTTATAGATTTAAGCCAGTAAAAAATACTTTGTGCAAACAATTTTAATTTGCTGTAGTAGTAGTAGTAGTAGTAGTAGTAGTCAAAGGGATTAAGAATGATAATAAATCGCATGCGCATTTTCCAGCCATCGTATGTCTTGTCAACATCTATTACACACATTTTTAAAAACATCATGCCACTCCAAAACGCGTCAGGTAACTTTTTGCTAGTTAAATAAGTAAGAATGCTGACAAAGTAAAAGCGAATAAAAGAACAGGTAAATAAATGAACGAAAAAACGAACTTAAATGAATTTGGAATAAAAGAAGGCTGACAAAATAAAAATGAAATAAATCACGGGTAAATGTAATCACTATCAGCATAAAAATGACGAAGGGCCTGATAAAATACTCCCTCACCACAATAGCATCAAAAAACCTAAATAAAAAAATCAGTAATGAATAAACATTTGGGAGGGAAATAACGAAATCAAAAAAAATTGAACAGGTAAAATCACTGGTACAAGGTAAAAATATATGGTGAATCTACACCGCTTACACCTTCAGCACCTCCACTCAAGACTTGGCAGCATCAGAAAAGAGGTTTATCGGCGACGACGGACTTAACCCGGCGTCACTCGCGCATCAGAAAAGAGGTTTATCGGTGACAACGGACTTAACCTGGCGTCACTCGCGCGAGCGGTGTTTACACCGCACTTTTTGATTTTTTTTATATAGCTCATCATACAGAGGCGCTAGCTTGTGATGACTTCCATGTATTTCAAGTACAACTTTTCGGCAACAGCTAGCGCCAGTGTTGATATCATTCATTTTATCGAAAGTGAAGATTAAAGCTATGTTTTCTACGCTTGGTCTCACTTTGCGGTGCAAACACCGCTGCGCGAGCAGTCATGTAAGTAAATCTTTGACATAAACATGATTTCTTAAAAATCACTTTAAAATCACTTATTTTCTTCTAATTTGTATATGTGGTCATAAATTGCAATATCTTGAGTTATCAAATAAAATTGCACTGATTTTTTTTTATCCAATAAAATCACTTTTAAAAAGTGCAGTGTAAACACCGCAGCGCGGGTAGTGCTGTTATAAAATTTGGCGCGAGTGACGCATTCTCCGCGATGATGAATTAGTGATGATTATTTATGATGATGAATGAAGAATTTTGGCATAAAGGAATTTATAAAAGTATAATAAATAATATTTTATGTTATGTTATCTCACTAAGTTCTTTTTTTTATCAAATAAAATCACTGTTAAAAGTGCGGTGTAAACACCGCAGCGCGGGTAGTGCTGTTATAAAATTTGGCGCGAGTGATGCCGGGTTAACTGCAAACTACGGAGTGATGCTGCATGTGATCTGTGAGAAAATGGGGTAAGGGGTATTTCACTGCTTGACACAGAGAGGGGCAAGGGATGCTTCACCACAAGACACACAGGCCACCTTTTTTGGCAGGAGAGAGGTGGACCAGGGGGTCAAGACAGGATGGATCACACCCAAAATTATGAAAAAAACAGTAATTAGACAGTATCAAACCAGTAAACACCTCACCAACATCAAAAATTGTTAAACATTACAGGGAAGTGTGTGATCACAAGATTTACCCCCAGAAAAAATCATCATCGAAGCCACATCTATGGGCATCAGAGGTGTTCACGCAACCACTGAGCCATCAAGGCCAATAACAAAAAGTATAGTCATCTGATAGACAGAGAGTAATGCCCACGCAAATGGCCAGAGAGTGCCAGTAAAAAAAAACTCAGGTGTTAAACAATGGAATTTCCCATTTTGTAATTCTTCAACCATGACCATAGTGAAAATAATTTTTATGGTCTATTTTTGCAAAACCTTTGCCTTGAATTTTAAGACATACATTGTTGGTCCGCACATATTGTAGGCATATGTCCGAGAGACAGATCAAGCAAAAGATAATTTTACCCTTTCCCCTTTGGGCCAACCTGAAACTTGATACATGTAAACCTTATCCTAGACCTAACAAACATCTGGTGCTAATATGACCTCAAAAGGATAAGTGGTTCAAATGTTTTAAGAACATTAAAGATGCACTTTGAATTTTTATAAAGACTTTACCCTTGAAACCAAAACTGGAGTAACTGGGCAGAAGCAAAACGGCAAAAAACTTCTGTTTCCTGCCTTGAACTCTGCTAACACTACTACACATCCAGAGGAAAACAGTAGGTTTTTTTTGCTGTCCTGTTTCTGCACATTACTGTCCAGTTTCGGTTTCAATGGAAAGGTCTATATAAAAAAAGATAACCAAACCCTGGTGCCAAATTTTGAGTAAAAAAATAAACATAAATGAAAGTATATGATTTTTTACCCCTTCCCCCTCACTTTGGCGACATGTAAAGCTTACTCTAAACCTAACGAACATATGTTGCAAATATGAGCTCAATCGGATAAGTAGTTCAAAAGTTTTTAGAACATTTACCGACACAGCCTGAACCTGAATTTTTATATATAAAGACACTCGAACTTTTTACATTTTATTTAACGCGTTTATAATTCCAAAAATTTCATATTGTGCGTGGATCTGGTTTGGAGGCAATTTTCAAATTCTCGGCAGAATTCAACACACGTGTTCCAGTCTGAATTCCTTTTTAGCTAGATTTTTAGCTAATTTTAATCCATCCTTTTAAAATTTGGTTGAGTTTAACATAAAGCGCATAGTTAGTATATCTTTATTCAATATTTTGCTTAGCGCATTTTCCACAGGATTACTGTGTTGTCTTTATTTCCAGACTTCAATTTTTATTCTATTAGAATGACTCGTAGGGGATTTGTCATGAACCCTGCTATCAAACGGAATTCGCATATTTCTAAGCTCAACCCTGTTAATAAATTAATCCAAAATTACGTTGATCATTTTAACGACATAGATTTATCCTCTGCTGATAGTCTGCACATGCATTTGATTTCTTAGTGTTTTATTCTTTTTTGTTGGTAGTTGTCTTATCTTTTTTTTTATTTTTTTAAATTTTTTTTAAGTTTTATTTATTTATTTCTTTATTTATTTTTATTCATTTTTTTTATTTTTCTTTTTTGTTTGTTTTTGTTTTGTTTCTTATTCGGTTGTCCTGTTATATTTTTTTCCTTTATTAGACTCGGTTGCTTTTTGCACCTTTTTATCTCGTTTATTACTTTGTTTTATGTGTATTTTTCATTATCCCCGTTTTGGGCTGTTGCCTGTTGGGGGGCAACTAGGGGCTTTACCCTCCAGTCTATCCAGTGGGTTATTTCCCCCGTTGTTGCTACAATTAATTTTTATTATTATTATTATTATTATTATTATTATTACTATTATTATTATTATTTCTTTTTCTCTTTTCTCCTTTTGGGTCTATTGCCTACTTCTTCCTCTCCCTCTACCCTTTCTGTCCTCCTTTCACATCTCTATTTTTTTTACCGCTATTGTCATCCAACTCTCTGACCTTGACCACTCGAGCCACTTCTAAATTATGAGATCAAAGATGACCGACAGGTGCGGCAACTGTGAAAACGAACTGGAGAAAAACCAAGGTTTTATCACCTGCAATGGCTGTAATGCAAATTACCATCACAAGTGCTCATTGTCTAAAACACTTGCGCTTAGAGCTGAGGTCAACGAGAGACAGGCCAGGGCACTCAAAAATCACATGATCATCGGGGTTTGGGCAACAATTCATCCTTCATTGTCTCCATCTGGGATTTAAACAATCAGTATTTTTTCGTTTGATGGATTGTTGCCTGGACCCCAATGATCAGGTGACTTTTGAGTGCCCTGGCCTGTCTCTTAGAGCCCGAGTTGCATGAACTAATGAGCATGAAGAAAGATTTTGACGTCACTCATTTTTTCTTCCACTGCAAAGTGACTGGAATGGTTTGGCAGAATGATACTGATACTGTGATGTGCAAATATTATTAGATTAATATTTACACACCACTTGTTCTTTATTATGTCTTGATTTAAATTTAATTCATTTGAAATTAGTTAAAGCTTTTGTAGCATTGTTGGGATTCTATCATATTTAATAAGCTTGTGCTGTTCATGGCTATTGATTTCTCGTTCTGGCCAAATGCCTGACAATTGTTAAAATTTACGTCTGCAACTGCTGAGTTATGTTCTTCACTTCATCGTTGGGCAGCAGTCAGTTCAGTTCACTCTTTTCACCTCACCATCATGGGCGATATACACCCAGTTGCCTTGAATTTAGCCATCTGCAGGGAGTTTGTTCTAGCCTTTGAGTGATAGGACTTTACCTTTATTCATCATTTCCAACTTGTGTAGCTTTCAGTTCTACATACCATTTTATATGATGTTACAACATTTTGGAATACACAAGTTTCAATGATTAGCATCGCCATCTGATGAGAAAAAAAAAACAAATGGCTGAAGGAGATCTCTGGTCACCAGCTCCTTTCTCGCTGTTCAATGTTGCGGTGGCCATGCATCGTAACGTGTCTTCTAGTGTTTCAGGATGCCCTAATGGAAAAAATCACTCCTAGAGTCACTTGGCACCTTGTCCCAAATCAGAAAAACTTAGATAACAGCGCATAGCTTAAATTAAGAAACATGGTGAGCCAAAGTTTAAAGTGACTAAGGCGAGCGTTGTTTACTCTACTCATGTTAGAAAGACCGTGATTTTCGCCAGCTTTTGCATTCCCACAAAAAATATTTGAAACCTAGAGCAATTTTATCGTTATTTGATTGGCTCCCTAAGAGACTGTAACACAGTAATGCATTTTAAGAAAACACAAGTATAGCTCTGATCAGGGATTTCAGTCAGTTGTGCTGCTTTATAATGCAATTCAAAGACTGCATCAATATGATGACAGTTTGTACTTAACCTGAAATTAAAGGAATAGCACTTTCATAATCACTCAGATATATTAAGCTTTATCAACAACAAAAAAAAATATATTCTGAATATTCACACAATTAAGATGCATTTGGCTAGGTTTATTTCATCGTACTAACAACTCGCTTGAACATTAAAGCATTTTTTATTGGGCTTCAGAGGCTGTACATTTTAAATAGCATTTTACTTGCCCATCAGGGCATTCCCAATATGCATCTTGAATTTCTTCATAGCTGAACAAGATGTACACAACAGAGTAACCACCTTATTGAGAACGCCAAACTCTAGTTTTAGAGCAAACTTCTTTTCTTCAAGATGCGTATTTTAACATCTTGCATGTACCCTGATTCTGAAAGATAACTTGATAATTTTATTTGATTTCGTTGCCTTATGTTGTTGGACAACTTTATATAAGATGATATCGTCTAAGATTAGAAGATTTTCAGATTGATTCCTAATAGCAAAATTTCATTCATTTTAACCTTCTTCGCATACATGTTCTGCTTGTGGAAGAACGTGGTTTCTATCTCCTTGGGCGTTTTTCCATACTCTCACAACGCGGCGCTATTTCTTCTGCGCATGCGTTAAAGATGCTGTGAAACTTGTCTATTGTTTAGTAAAAAACATTATTTATGTCCAACAATACATATATTGTTGTATTTTATAATTTTGAGATTTTGTAATTGAAAATTCATTTATAGTCTGAATAATTTCTTTTTTATCCAAGGCTTTCCTCTAGGAATTGTGTCCTCTTTTGGTGTTACTGCCATTTTGTCCATTTTTTATTTTCATATTTTATTTAATATAAGGATGTTTTACTTTTTTGGGGATTATGAATGACGTTATCCAAGTTTGATAACTGTATCCCTAATCCTGTTTGATTAATTTTTTTGGAAAAGAAAGCATTGAATATATCTTTCATGTTCATGGGGCAGGCTGAGTTTATCTCACAAATTTTAAGGGGTTGCAATCAGTTCCCGAGTCCCCAATATTCTTTCAGCTTTATGCAGTATTTCTTATTGTGTTGGAAACGCATTTATTGTTGTTTCTAAAACACATCATTTTTGTGATAATGCATTGTAGGGTCAGGATAGTATTTTGACTGATGTTAAATCCAGAATTGTTTTATCACTGAACTTTATTCATTATTTGGTTGTGATGCCAAATGCTTTATTCGTTTTCGTTGTTTTTTAAGTAGAGCAAATTTTGATAGGTGTCTTAGTGTGGTAATGAAACTAAATGTTAATCTGAATCTTATTTAGTTTGTAATTGTAAGTTATTTATTTACATTGTAATGTTTTTTTTCTGTCTTAAATATAGTTCTGCAGAACAGGTGATGACTGTATCCGTATTAGTGTATTACAAGACAGCAACTGAGATGTTAAAAAAAAACCTTCAAATTTTCCTTTTTTTTTGTCTTAATAAACTCTACTGTGAGTTGGTTCTTTTAACTCACTGTTAATAAATTTCCTTTTCCTAGATTATTTAAAATTAAACTAAAACATAAGTTATTGCAAAAATACAATGCCATCGCTATTTTAGATTACCATTAACTGTTAGTCAATTAAAATTAAAATAACGTTTAATAGTTAAAACGTTACAATACAATAAGATCTTTTTGAGAATTTTTACTTTCATCACTAGAGATTTTTTTGCGGAGTTTCTGGGGCTAAATTTGAAATTGAAAAAAAAAATTTTGAAACAGTTAATCTTAAGAAAAATTTTTTAAGAGTTTCTAAAATAGCTATAACTCTGAAAAAAAATTCCTATTTGTAGATATTTGAGAATTATTACGTGAACTTGTGACTGGTGGGGTAAGACATATTGAACAAATCTAAAAATCAGTTTTTACCTTTTAAGCGGGATGTTTTTATGACTACAGCTGATATAATAATGCTGAAACTATCATGTTATAATGATATATTATAAACTTTTTTGATATTTGCTTATAAATTTAAAATTAAAATTTTTAAATTTTAAATGTCAGTCAAAACAATGAGCTAAATGAAAAACTAAATACTATAATTAAAAATTCTGTATTTTACTGTTTAAAATAAGGATTTTTTAAAAATTCATCCATTTTTAAGTAACTTGAATTTTCCGTTATTTTAAAGTAAATTTAACAATTTTTAATTACTTTATTTTTTATAACTTAACCTGTCAATTAAAATAATAAATTATAGTTTAATAATTTTTGCATCACTATTTGTTCCATAAATTTATATTATCCATAAAATTGACTAATTGTCAATTACAATTAATATAAGCAAACTCTTATAATAGAGCATTTATAAACGATGTCATTTTCTCACTTAGTAATATTTTTAAAAGCAGATTTTTTTTTACCGTATGAAAACGCAACTTTAAAATTATCGCATAGAAATAGGTTAAAAATGAACGTAAATTTCCATTTATCTTCATTTTATATTAAATTTATCTCAGAGTAAATTAATTTTGTTAACATTTTTTAGGCCAAGGCTATTACTACGTACGTACTTAAAAATAGTATCCAGGCTACTTCTATGTACTTTAATTCTTAGTCTGCTGTGATCTTAAAAAGATATGTATACCAACACAGACAAAGCAATTAAAATAATAGAAAACAACCTAAAATCAAATAAAGTGGAAAGAAATAAAATAGACGAAATTACAGCAAGGTTACAAAATAATAAATACCCAAAACTATTTTGAATTTAACAAAAAGTTTTATGAACAACAATATGGGCTGGAATAATATCTGAGTTAATATTTGAAGTGGGTTCCCGTGGTTTGCCCCAATTGATATGTCCAACAGACTTTAGCCCCAACGGATAAAAGCCCCATTGTATATATTTATAACTTTACAAAATCACCCATTTTCATATATACTGTAAGTAATCTGCTATAATGCGATCCCCATTTTTTTGATTTGTTGCTAACTTAGAAGAAATGAAATATGCAAGAATGTGCGGAAAAATATCTCATTTTTACGATTTGAAAAATGTATAACTTGGATCTATACAATTAAAAAAACTTCAAAAGCGATAATTAATAATTGATTATCACCTGTTTCTACAAAAAGTTTCTTAATACCATACAGATGGTGATTGATTAAAAATTAATACAAGATTATTTAATTTTGAAGAAAAGAAAAAATGTTCTCTTTATTTTAGTAAACAATAAAAACGCTTCCACATTTCACCAACAACTTGTGTACCTGCATAGTAAGAATATCTTGTGTATCTTTGTTTTAATGGCAAGAATTTTGTTTACCAATTCATGCCCAGTTCAATTCAGTTCGTTTAATGTACGTAGAAATATGGCGGGCTATTTCTACGTACGTGGAACTCCCTGTCCTGTTGACCAATCAGGACAAAGCAACTGTACATAGAAATAGCCAGACCTCTGACAGCTATCTATTTCTAAGTACGTACGTAAAAATAGACTCCAGGATATTTCTACGTATGTACGTGGAAATAGACACGCCGATTTTTTTAAGATGGTTCCAGTAGAATTTTATAATTCCCAAAACCGAGATTTTTAATCAATTTAGACTGTTATTTAAAATATGGCATTTTGAATTCTGTAATCTTGATTTATAACTTTATAACCAATGAGTAAACACGTTTATAATATGTATCATATATAGTCTTAAAATACGTGTCGTTAAGAAGGTAAAAACTGATTTTTTATTTTTTCATTATGTAAGGTATCCCATGTAACCTGTACCAGCGAAGGTCTGTTGGCTGGTAACACAAATACCTATCGATTGGATCCCATGTATGTTCCGCGATTTTTTGTAGTTTTCGAGATATGAATTTTTTGTTTTATTTTAAGATTTTTTAAAATTTTGGACGGTCTTAGCTATAATTTTTTCTGTGAAGAGATTCTTTGAGATTTTCTTTGTTAGCATTATGGCTAGCATGTGTGTTCATCTGTAACAACACTAAACACCAAAATTACAATTCTACTAGCTCAGATTTTGATCACAAAATTAAAATTTTTGTTTGAGAGAAATTGTTACTTGATTTCAACTTGAAAAAAAATTACTTAACCCTGACTGAATAACTTCCTGATAATTTTAAAACCTTTATGGGATGTCCTTAGTTCTCAAAAAAACCCAAAAAAGTTGACACTTTATATGGCATTTTTACGCGAAAACGGACTTTAAAGTTGATACAGTCGAAAATAGTGAAATTAGGACAGTCAGTCCAAGCAATATTAAATCTACAAATTATTTTACTGGTTTCTTTTAAAATTGTTTTTTTTACTGTTTCAACCTAACCTAACCTACTTTTTCTCATCTATAAATGAAAAATTATTTATCAATTCTATAATCTGGTTTCCATCATCTGCTTAAAAAACAATCTAAATATTAAGATGAATCAGAATTTTAAACCGTCATCATAAATTTTCCCAAAATAATAGACACTTATTCTCAATTAATCCTAAATTAAATATGCTAAAATAGCAGACGTTTTTTGAAATGTCTCCTAACTTTTAATTCACAGAAAAATGAAAAATGTCTTCTAATGTTTAATTCTCTTCATCTGTGCTATAATTTTTCTGTTAGTTAATATCTTAATAATAGTTTTTATGACAAAGGACAAGTTTGACCTAAAATAATAAGTTTGCCACAAATAATAAGTTATTATGACAAGTCATTTTTTAAGAATGTTTTTACAGATGAATCCTTATACATTACATGTAAAAAACTCAAAAAAATGGTTTTTAGTTCGAATGCATTTGAGGTGATTCTCTACTTGTAGATAGAACAGTTACACAAACACATGTTGTTCCTGCAACAAGGTGCGAGGCTTCGGGCACTGTTTCGACATTGCATGGCTCTCTGAAGTGGGCATTCTTAAAAAAAAAATGATTACATCTATAAAAAGTGATCCGCTCTAGTTACAAATTATTATTACAAATATGACAAAAAATTCAGATATTACCATAAATTTTTAATACGGTTTAATAGTGCAATAAATATATTAGGTTTCTAAAACAAAAACGATTTTGTAATTAATTAAATAAATCAAAAATGGTCTATGAGCATATAAACATGCAATTCCTCATATGTTTATTTTACTAATGAAGAAATAATTTAGACATAATGTTAGAAAAGTAAAGACATCTGAAATGAAGGAATAAAAAATGTTTAAAATCAACTAAAGCGTAACGATTTTTATCATCATCAATGCATATCTGAACAAATTAAACAAAGTGTATAAAACTTGTGAATGTAAAGGAGGTGTGCTTTTTCAATAGATTTTCTTAAAACCCCTTGTTCTTGTAAAAAGTCTTCATTTATTTGTTGTGCGATTTGTCGTGGTATCATGTGTTTTCCATGCTTCTATGACAATTATCATTCTGGTTCATTTTAATTTAACATTATTACTTCTGTGTTATATTGGTATTTGCTTGAAATAAATTTTTAACCCTTTCCGTACATAATAGGCTATTTTGTTGAAAATACTTGTTACTTATATTACTCTGTAGACATAATGTTGAGAAATGGAAAATTTTGTGAAAAAGTTCGTTGTCACAAATAAATTTATAAATATAATATATCTGAATAATTATTTGGGTAAAAAAATTTTTTACAACTGGAATTCGAACCCACCATCTCACACTTTGAATTGTGAATAGCAACCACGCTGCCACCTGAGCAATCGGATCACTTACAATCAAGGAGAAAACTTTTCCCTTATGTATGGTGCTCGAAACTTTAAACCGTGTTTTTTCAAAATTGGTTGAATAGTTTGCCTTAATATTTAGGTATATTAACATCTTAAAGGTACACTATAACTATACAAAGTCTCCTATTAAACTAAAATTCCGAGGTCATCATGTGAGATAGAAAATCCCTAATAGGGATCACCACCAAAACACGTTAAGGAAGCCAATGCTATCTTTACGTGCGTCAAGAAACGACCAATTATAAGGCAATAACGTACCACGTGAGACGCTTGGCACCACATTGGCAGATAAAATTTGAATACTATCGGTTTAAAACTAATTAGCCTCAAGTTGGAATGCATTGGTAAATTATAAATCAATATTGAAAATAAAAACAATACTTACACTGATAAAATAATTTAGGTGGTTCGATGAAAAAATTATTTTAAGAAGGGAGATATGAGTCCGCAGTAAGATAACTAGGTAAATAAAAATAAGGACACGAAATTTTATAGGCAAAGGAAACGACTATTCTACAAGTGAATTTTTTTAATGACTCGTATGTACATTCCTCTTGTAGAAGAGTGTTTTTTGTGTCTTATATTGCTTTTTGTTTTAATAGCCTGATATTCACAAACTGTTTGTGGATAACATAGTTAGATAAATAACAGCCGAAGTATAAAAAAAAGTAACATTGAAAGTAAAATAAGAAAATCATGATAATATACAAAAGTATTTAAATCATAATATTAAGCAAGATTATATGGTTTACAAAGAAATACTTTAAAATAAAATTTATAAATATTTTAAGTGGCCAATTTATTATGACCGCCTCCATGGTACATCATTAGGCTACCTTTTGTTAGTAATAAGGTGTCGATTTTTCTTGGCTTGCACTATACGAGATGTCGATACGTGGTTTTTGGTGAGGGTGGGGGAGGATGTAAATCCGAAACTGCAACTGGCATAAAATGTAACCTGAATAAAAATCAGCTATACGTTGAAAAGTGTTAATTAGGATGGATAAAGTTGTTACGTAAATATTCTATATGTCATATATCTGGTGGAGATGGTGAACCTTTGAAAAATACTTTAATCTATATATCTTTCTAAGTATATAAAGAAGGATGTTTGTGGGTTTGTGGGTTGGTTGGTTTATTTCTTATGCAAATCTACAGTTTTATTTAGATAATCATGAAATTTTGCATACTTGAGCTTCAAAGCATGACCTTTCTGTCTGCTTCAGATTTCGAAAAAATAAGTATTATTTATAAAAAATCGATATTCATGGTTATGGCAAGGCATATTACTGAGAAATATCTCAAGAACAACAACACAAGGCAAAGTTTGTGCAACAATATATATCAACAATGGTATCAACACGCAATTCACAAACACTCTGCATGGACCAACAATAAATATCTCATGACCAACAATGCAAAGAAATATCTATATATATATATAGTAGCTGTTTTACCCGGCGTTGCTCAGGCTCTTTTTTGATGAAATGTTGCAATTTTAGTGAGTTAATATCCAGATAAAAAATATCCAAATTTTTTGACTACCATCAATATAACGTTATATTCATTCATGAGACCTTATATTCATTCATATATATATGTCATAAAACACCTTTCAGTACTTAACAATAGTAAAAATTCATGTTTAAAAATCGAAAACACTTTTTTTAAAATGCTCCTAATAGATAGCGACAAAAAATTGAAACTAAAACCAAGCACGAAAAATTGTTTTAAAATGCTCCCAAAGGATGGCACTGCCATCTGAAAATCGATTTTCATTGAATAATTTCGAAAAATATTTTTTTTTTGAGGAATGTCACGTAGACAGTGCTTATCCTCTGGATTTGAAGGTCAAGTGTGCTCAATTTCATCAAGATTGGAATAAAACTGTAGATTGCCATAAGACACAAATATATATATATATATACATTCATACAATTTTATATATATAGATAAGGAAAAAAATATGTATAAGGTATATTTTATATTGCGATAAAAAGAATATAAACTCTTCAAAAAATTAAAATGTGATTAACCAGATTTTTTTTCTTTATTTTGGGACAGGGTGAGAGAGGCGGGCAAAAGTATTTGTAATCTTTGGGACAGGTGGCTAATCTCAAAAATATTTTTTTGTAGAGAATCATTGTGCAAAAGCTTTCAGATCATACATACCGGGTAGCACAAGAGTGTTAGAAAGTTTTTGTTTACTGTGGTTTAATCATACGCCGTAAATGCGTTTCCTGCTGATACTGTTCTATAGCTCACACACTGATGTCAAATTATATTTCAGGGTAGAAGCACCAACATTGGAACAGCGTGTGTTTATCGTGACAAAACTGAAGCATCCTTAGATGCGGATTTTTGTACTATGCTGTAATTTTGTTCAATGGTTTTTACAGGTTGATGAAACGTTTTGAAACGATCGGATCAGTACATGATTCAAGGAAGGGCCACCCAGTGAATTTTCAGAGTGATTCGTGCAGTCGAAAATCCCGTTTTTGAGAGTGTCATCACGGAGTTAATCTGATTTAAACAGATGAAAATCACTTTAAAAACCTTCTGCATTAAATTTCAGGATGTCTGTTATAGCATAAATATGATAAGACTCTATAACCTCATGTCGTAGTAGACAAAAACTGTCCTAATTTTACGCCACCCGGTATATAAAAAGCAGTCTATTCAATCAGCGGCAGAGTGGGACATCGTACATTTTGTGACGTCAAGATCTTTTCTTCATGCTCATTGGTTAATGCAACTCAGGCTCGAAGCGCAAGTTCTAAAACTACTTGGAAGGCAATGGCTCAAGAAAAATGTCTGGCTTGGCGATGCAAAAAATTAAATTGAGAAATAAATAATGGAGGCAGGAAGAAATCGTAAACAATGACTCCACAAGATATTGAACCAACGATGATTTCTCGGCTACTAGTGATAACCACATAATAAATAATAATGTTTGAACATTAAACATCCCAACGGTTTTAAAGGAATTAGTACCAAAAGTGGATTTAATATTACCTGTACAAAACAAGAATATAACTCGTAAAACGATTTTCAAATATGCTAAAAAGTAGAATATAAAAATTTGATGTTTATTATTACTGTAATATTTTTATATACAACAATGGCGAAAACTGCATGTAACTTTACATATTCGATTGCAGCGCTCACACAAATATTTCCAAACACGCGCGAAATGAGAATGAAATCCTCGCACGTCTAAATGTTTTAAACTACTGGGCCTATGTTTCTTTCCGCTGCTAGATCAAAGTTATCATAAACGTCAGGAGAGAAAAACCATTGTTTCAAAACGTTGCTGGGAAAAATCTTTTAAGCATTCCAAGGAGCTTTAGCTCTGACGCAGATGTAATTTTAATATCTCACTTTTACTTCCACTTGGTTTGAATAAACAGTGGAAATGCCTTTGATTCTATATGCATTCACGTCATTATTTAAATATAGGCCTAACTTCAATTAGCCATTTTAACAATAGGCCTAACAATATTTAGTCATTTTATCTGTAGGCCTAACATAAATTCGCCATTTTTAACTATAAGCATAACATAAATTAGCCATTTTGAACTATAGGCCTAACATTATTTAGTCATTTTAACTCTAGGCCTAACATAAATTAGCCATTTTTTACAATAGGCCTAACTTTAATTAGCCATTTTTATCTATAAGCCTAACATTATTCAGCCATTTTTAACAACAGGCCTAACATTATTTAGTCATTTTAACTATAGGCCTAACGTCATTTAGCCATTTTTAACCATCGCCCTAACAATAGGCCTAACAGCACTGAATTTTAAAATGAAATGAGCACGTGCATCAAGAAAGCTTCATAACGGGCATGTGCTCCAGGCTGCCATCAACAATGCTTAAATGATAAACAAAAAGTAACACTGTATTCACTTTTGACTCGTTGGTAGGATTCGATTGATATATTACATGCCCTAAGTTCATATTCTTAATATTAGTGCACGTGCTTGAAGGGGTCCACGAGAGCTCATCAAAAGTTGATATATCGCTGTTAAGTTCTTCCATTT
>JAHWFO010112859.1:104253-131724 GCA_023313115.1 Rhysida immarginata | reverse complement strand
ACAGTAAGCACATGTGTAACCAGTTGTCAACTTTCTAATGAACAGACATTTAAAATTGTTGAAATTAAAAGCAAATGAATTCATTTAAAGCCAATCATGGTTTATTGATCAGTGCTAGGTAGGCAATTGCATTTAATGTTGAAAAAAAACTTTTATTAAAAACAGTAACTTGTGCAAATCTACTTGAATTTATTCTAATTAAAAGATCTTTAAAAGCAAAGAATATTTTATTTATCAAATCTTTTGGAGTTTAAATAGTTCAAAATGACTCTTTAAACATAATATTTGTAAAGTACATAGACAAAACTTTGATAATGTACAAGGAATGCTGTCAAAACAAGAGGAAGAGTATAGACACTTTATTTCCATATTTCAATTTTTTATTGATTTGAATGGAGAAACAACAAAGCTACTATTCCCTTGTTTCAGGAAAACATTCTTCTTGTTTATGACAGAAATATAAATGCAGTGATCCTTTTTAAAATAAGGTTTTAAAATAAGGTTTTAAAACATACATCAATGTATCCATAAGAAATATTAAACAAGTCCACATAATCATAAACTCCTGATTAAAGCTTGGATAATGTATGAAAAATAACCCCATTTTTAATTTTTTTTTTAAAATGTCATAAAAATGCTTAGTGATTCTTAGTAAGTACTTGTTCAGTGTACCTGTATACAGCAGACAATGTTAAACAGATTTTAAAATTGTTCAATTTAAATGAATTTTATCTTATTAAAAAATATACCCTTAAATGTTTCACAAACTCTTTGAGAGTTGAAATTCTTCTGTATGACCCCTAAAACATAATACATGTACTTGTAAGTTGACACAAACCCTGACAATGTAAGAGGAAGTTTGTCAAACAAAAAGTCAGAGTGCAGACATTGTCTATTTCTATTTCTTTTATCTTTATTTATTGGGCATGTGGAAACAGAAGAGCTGTATTGCCCTTCTTTCTTTCAGGCGAAACATTCTTCCAACATATATCTGAAAATTACATGAAGTGGTCATTTAATGTAAGAAATTTTAAACATATGACTTTCTAAAAATTGACCAATCTTAATTGTATACTGTATACTGTGACATTCCATGTCAGTTTGGCGCATACGGCTCGGCGGAGGATCAATTCTTTTTTTTATTTTATTATTATGTCTAAATAGTGTCTTTCAGTATATGGTGAAATTTTTATGAGTTAATTGTGTGTTGGGGAAAATATTTTGAAAATGTTAATATTTGTTTTTAAATGGCACTTTTGTTTTTTTTTTAGTGTTGTTGGCATTGTTGTAAAATAAATGATCACTGTTGCAAGGAGTTGTTAGTTGCAACAGAGATCGCATATGCTGGGGTGACATTGTTTTGTCATGATGACATGCTTCTTGAACGGTTTTGTAATGGGTGTTTGCCCACCCATCGTAGGATTTTACTCTCAACCAGTCCTCCCTCATTCAAGGAGGCCGTGACCGCGGCCTTGCGATCTGAAGAAATTGAAAAAAAAGGCAGAGGGGCAGCCAATGTAGTTGAAATGGAAGGTGGTGAAGAAATGCCACTCCTAAAGAAAGGGGTGCACGGCACTGGGGACGGTGAGAAAAAGGGACAACCACCCAGTTGTGATTGTGGTAATGCAATCAAGAGATTGGAAAACTCTGTGGCAGAATTGTCGAAAGCCATGGCCCAACTTAAATCGGATTTGGTATCAAAAAAAGAGTACGACTTCTAATATGAAGGTGGGGGGAGGTAATAATGGCTGTTATCGCTGTGGACGTATCGGTCATTATGCCCGAAATTGCCCGCAACAGGATAACCGGCCTCGCAGCGATAGTTGTAATGCATATCTGACCACCCTCTTGGTGATGCAGTGTATTGAAGGTGGACTGTGTATCACCAAGGTGGAGTTGCAAGGGCAGCCAGTGTCAATGCTAATTGACACTGGCTCCCAAGTGTCTATGTTAGATGCTAAAGTTTGCCAAAGAAGTGCAAATGTCCCGTGGCACCCCGCAGATATGACTATTCGCGGAGTGGGAGTGAACAGTCTATAAACAGTGCAGTGAGTTTGAAACTGAAAACTCGTTTCTCGCCGAAATTGGGCCTGTGGAACTGTGTCGCTTTAAACACCAAAACTGGCATCTTTAAGTTGTCATATTTACATATACTCTTGTTGTAGATGTCTTTATCGAGAGAAGAATCACTGTAGTTACTTATTTAAAGTAGATTAAGAGTATAGTAAGGTTAGTTTGGTGCTTCTTATAAAGAAGGTGATACTCAGTGTCTCGAGTTGCTACGAATGAGACGGTTAAGGGCTATTGGGCTTTATAGATTACCCTGTGGTGCAGGATACCCAAGAGTGTGTTAGTTACGAACCGTGGTCAATGTGTGTCACCCAGAGGGTTACAGTGGTTCCCCCTCATGACTTAAAGGGTCCACATAACGTCTTCTGAACGTTTACCGGCTTCTGAAGGGGTGTCACCATTTGTCCAAAAAGTTTGTCACTGTGTCCGTTAAGTAAAGCAGGCTGCTCAAGCTAGCAATAGCCCAGTCTCCTCCTTCTTTATTTGATTCAGTATTTGACGGTAATAACCTGATTAGTTGGTGTCTAAGTGTGTACTGAATTATGAAAATATATATGTTAATGAGTATTAATGGTTTTTGAGGAGCTTCTCATTTTGGTGTTGGATCACGTGTGTCTTGAGTATTAAAAAGGTTGTTTTATTTATGTATTCTGTGCTTATTATTTGCCAACACTGCACCTCTAGACACTCCAGAACCTAGATAAGCCCGCCTCTCACGTTTTTGTTTATGCTGGGGTGGTAAACCCGTATTAAGAGGGAGGGGGTTAGTCACAATACAATGCATTCTCAGAAAAAATGTATGAAAAAGATAGAGGCACTTCACAAAAGCTCAGGCTGGTTGGAATCTCACAATGTTAATACAATTCATTTCAATGTATCAAAAGCACATTTACCACATACTGTCACAAATATTCAATAGAATTAAATTAGAATCAACCTAACAACACAAAAAACAGTCTAGGCACTTAGTTCATTCAATGAGATTTCAACTTGTACATCTAAATACAACACCCCTTAACATGAGTGAAATTCATTATTATTATTTTGGTTGAATGAATATTACGTTCATAACTGTACAAGATAATAAACATACAGTTGTGTGTGAAAAGTGTTAATTATTTTTATTTTTTAAAAAAATAAAAAAATGAGAGAGATAGAGGGTGGAGAGATGGAGTTTAACAAAGATGGCATATAAAACTCTTAGAGTCGGTGATGGGTAGTGTAACCCAATGAGTATAGCACATTGATCAATGATCCTTTCACAAATATTCAATAGAATCAAATTGGAAACGCACATAACAACAGAAGCTGCATAGATATTGCTTGAATTTTATGAGAATTCAATTGGACACCTTACATTTCGCAAAATTTCACAGTTTTGCGAAGAAGCAACGAATGAAGTGCCCACAGAACGTGGTGGACAGCAAGGGAACTTAAACATATAGTCGAAATAAATGTCGAGTTTGCTAGTTGAAAAACACTAAAATGCGAACGTTTTCTCATAATGATTACTGAATAGAAGAGGTATAAACGTATACCCTTGTAAAAAGTGACAAAATATTAATGCATGCATAAGAAATATTTGTATTTGTTTCGAGAGAAAACGTATGCAGCGTTATAGAAGAGTCCCATTAAATTGAACAGCCTCGCTAACGTTAATGTAATTACAAAACTCATTACAAAATTCATTACAAAACTCTACTTCAATACCGAACGCAATTGCTACTGTATCATTTCATGTAAAGCATAGAGAACACCGACACGCCCCCAGAGCATCATAAACATCATCTAGAATGTTTTGGAGTGTGCAAACGACCGAAAAGAGCCCAAAAAACTTAATTTTAATGCTTTTTTCAACTCGTTTTCGAGGGGAGCACCGTTGTCGAAGCCGACGTGAAAAGAGATTGAATGACAGCACATTAGCAAATGTTTCCCGCCGTGTAAAGCGTAAAAAAGAAAATCACACGACAAGGACGTTTAAAAACAACAGGTAGACCGCTTTGGCTGCGCGACAACGGCGAAAAGAGCTGGAAAAAACCTTTATTGAGCGATTTTTAACGGTTTAGTGAGGGGTAGGACGCATTGCGCGCCCTCGTCATCACGCTGCGGCCACCGAGGGAACTAGATTTCACTGAAAAACGAGGTTGTTTTTTCTGAATAACTTTGCCAAATTCGACCCCAGGACCAAACGACTTTACAACAAACATGCTCATAGTCATGCCAACTCGAATCGAAAACGTGTGGGTTTCTCTCACCCATAGACAATTAACAAATGCGAATTTTGTTTTTGTGTGGTACCAATCAGAATAAGGCACGGCCGCAGAGTGGGGTCCCCAGCCGTAAGATCGTTTAACCATCTGTTCCCAGTGGTCGAACTAGTCAGGGGAAGGTTTCCACACCGTCCCTAGTTAACCGATTCACCACGGCTCTTATGCCCTTGGCTACCGCATAAGGGGGGTGCAGATCAATCCCCTTCGAGGCTCACAGCGACGGTTGCCCCTGTGTGTAGCGGTGGTGCTCGGCATCTCAATGGTGTGTACCGAGTACCTAAGCTCCGCCCTCCACTTTCTGCTCAGGATCCAGCGTCCTGGTCGAGTCTCGAAGTGCCCCAGCTGCCTCAACCGCCCGCCCACCTGCATAGGCATGGGTGGACTGGAACCCCTAGACTGTCACCATAAGAGCGCTCTGGCAACAGTACAGGCGGTTCAGGACCACCGACACCAAGCACAGGGTGGTAGGGAGAGGCAGCGTACCCCCAAAAAGCTACTTCTCCTTCACTCTTCTTTCTCTTTCCTCTTTTTCCACTATCCTCTTTTCTTTTTCTCTCTCTCTATCTTTTTTCCGTTTCTTCTTCTTTCTCTTTCTCCTTTTTCTTATCTTTTCATCTTTCTTATCTTTTTATTTTTATTGAATAAAGCATTATGAACCATAAAAAAATAGGATTCAAAATATTAAGAAAAGCAGAAATGGCTGCTGTTTCTCAAAATGGTGACCAGCTGGTCTTATCTTCTCATCCAAAATGGCCGCTCTGTTGCCATGGCAACCAAAATGGCAGTCTGCTGGGCTTATCTTATCTTTTGATCTTATCTCTGCTGATAAAAAAGGGTCACATGGAGGCCGGTTTGGGTACCAACGCCTGGGGCGAGGGCGTGGTGGGCGTGGCTGGAAGTGGTACATAAACTGGCCTCATGAAACCGGAAGTGGTACACAAAGGGCTGCCCCTACTACTTATGCTTTCTCAGCGACATATAACACAGTCGAACTGTGAGTTTCCTGGGGACAATTATGGATACAAGTGATCGAATGAATAATTATTTATTTATAATGGACTGCGCCAGTGAATTATACTTTCCGCAAAGCGTTTATGATAATTTTAAAGTTTATCCCATTCACACAGATTAGATTCTTTCCACTTAAACAGGCCCGACCAAGTGAGGAGAAAATCAAAGTACTCGAGGCAGCTTTTAAACATATAAAATAGAATATTTATTTGGAACATTCAACAATTGTATAAAACAGAAATTGAGGTAATTAGAAATAAAATTTAATCAATGATGTGTAAAACAATGTATCAATTAGATATCAATTTAAAGAATAAAATCTTTGGAATACTTCAATTAAAGACTTTGTATTTAATTTTAATAAACAAATAATTTGTATTTCAGAAATAGATGAAAGAGTTTCGGAATTGACTTAAGATATTAGTCTGTAATTATAATTCTTTAAGACAAGAATAGATTTTGGAAATTTAAACAATCAAATTTATAAATTTAAAAATATTCTCAAGCGACTTGTAAGTCTTAACTCTTTAATAATATTAATTAAAATATAGAAATATAGAATCACTGTTCTGTGGAACGTTTGTATCAAAAATGGTTTAACAGTAAAGAAATAATTTCTTCTGACTGAACTTAACTTAGATACTAAAATTTCTGGCAACATTATAACTAATGGCAAGACTTTATGTAAGGTAAGAAAATGATCAGAATGATGCAATTAAAGCTTAAAGGGGTGATAGAATTAAATCTTGTAAGAACTGAATTGTAAATTGACTCTAAAGTGTAATTGTTTTTCCCACTAAAATGTTAGGAATAAGAATGTTCCGTTCCCATTTAAAGTGAATAGTAATTGTAATGAAGAAAAATATGAATAGTATGAATAAAGTGGCCATTGAGACATTAACTTGGATTTTACTGTGTCTTCTCTAATCTGTTCTCTCTTGGATGGTACTCGCTCTCTGGTTCTCTCTTGGAGGCAGAAGGTGGTAGGCAGAAAAAGACGCTTCACCGTTTTGCCGCCTTGCCGGTCCAATATTAACGGGGCATAAAAGGAGTTACGTGTGTCATAATTGAGCTCTCTATCAAACGCCCAGACGACTGGAAAAATTTTATCCGTTTAGAAAAAAAACGATGGAACTAATATTGGTTAGAGAAACTCTGCAGCTAAAACAGAAAAAATATACGGGCATTGGAAACATCTGAACCACGGCAGTTTCGAATAGAGCAAGAGGGTATAAATTAGAGCTTCTTCGTTAAGGGCAGGAAAAACTTGGGTCTAAAGTATCCAGTGATGTTCCCTGGTGGTGAAGATCGATATCATTTTAATCTGTGGTAAGTCAACTAGAGTTTAAATAAATTCCCGGTATATCACCTAGAATTCCTGTTTTTCTTAGGATTTTTCTTAGAATGTATAGCCCCTTCGCTCTGTGTTGTATTGATTGAGTTACTATTTAACCAGTTTGGAGTTATAATTTAACTTTTAGAGATTGTTCTGCTTACCTACATGTGTAATTATCCCGGGCAAAGTTGGGTCCTCTGCTAGTAATAACACTAATAAATGCTGAAGTGTTATATTACCAAAGCATTTTATGTGCTTGTAGTGCTCAAATTTATGTAATTAAAGACACTATCAAGCACTAAAAGAGTTGAGAGAATGAATGTAATCAATTTGCAATTTGACTAGCCCTATAATTATCCATGCTATTACATATAGCACATTTTCATCTCAATGTTTTATATTGAACAAGGAGCGAATACGTTTGTTTATTAGAGATTCTTTGCTCAGGGAGTACCCCCTGCAGGTTGAATCATGAGACATCCATACAGTCTCCGTTGGCAATTCATTTTTACTAAGACCATAACCTAACCTAACAATTAAAAGACAAATAGAAAATTTAATAATTTTATTTATTCTAATGAAATTCAAAAGGACGTTATTGCATTTTGTTTGTGCCCAGAATGTGGAATCTTTAGGACCGTGCTTGGTGAATGGCATTTTCCAGTTGTGTAAGATTTGATGGTTTTGGATCCAGTTGTCTGATGACTATTTTACAATTTCATCCCACAAATTCCTATTGAGATTGAGATCTGGAATTGGTAGAGGCCACCTAAGCAAAGTAAACTATCTCTCATGCCCGTGAAATTAATCCTGTAACATATGAAGATTATGTTAGGACGCATTATATTGTTGGAAGTAGCGTTACATTATAATGTTCGACTTTCTGCGTGTAAATTTCAATGAAATCCAAGGCGTGAATACTGTAGCACTTCATAATGCTCGTAATGTCTGTCATTTTTCCGTTTCTTGCTTTTGTGAAAATTAAAAATTTCGTAGTTGGTTAGATGCCCTTAAACCAGACTTTGAAATTTCTTCAAGTGAGTCCGGTATAAAATTTTATACAAAATTAAAAAGAAAATTTGTAGATTCTGGGGATTACAATATTACCTGCGGACGGGAACAGCAAAAACGAACTTTTTAACGGACATGAAAACAAGCACTCAACCCATGCTGTTTCCGAAGGTAAATACATTATTTTACTAATGAATTTGTAAACAGATTTAGAAGCGATTAAAACATCAGCACTGCAGCAGTAGCGAAGCACGGGTCGAGTGCTTGTTTTCCTATCTTGGGACGTCATCTTATGAAGTCATGAAAAGGGATTTCTTTAACGTGCAGGAGTTCTTTAACTTACAACCGGCAGAGGACTACAGGGGACCAATGGCTTTACTTCCATTCCGAAGAAAATATATAATCTCAGGATTTCCCCATGAAAAAATCTTCGTCGTCCTCGGCCGAGGTTCATGAAAAAGGTAATTAGTTAATGCGTCAGCGGCATGAGCCGAAGGTTCTTGGTTTGAATCCAGGCTGAGGAATTTTTCTTTTTATTTTTCATTAAGAGATGCTATTGTTTCATTTTCTATGAAGTATGTGATATCATAGTGGATTATCATTGAAATTCTAAAACAAACATGGTGTTTTTGTGGCTTTTAAGACGATTAAAGTGTTATTTGCATAAAGATGTTAACTAATGATGTAATTATATCCAATCACCGGTTTAATATTCTTTTTGCAGATCCTGTAATAAATATTCTGCTAGCAGTGTACTAATGGATAAGGCAATTAATATACACATCATCATAAAAAAGTGCACCCAGAAAGAATTTTAAGATTGAAAAGATGTATGTGAAAGAAGTTAATACTCACCACCAACATCAAACGATTAAACAATGAGCGTAGGCATGAATAGATTTATTGGTCAAAATACCGAAATTAATACAATTTCAATAGGATTTTGGGCCGCCGTTATATCTCATGCACACTGCCATATATCGTGTCAAGGAGTCATACAAGGTAACCTAGTCATGAATCAGCTCGTTTCATGCAGACAGAACTTCGGCTTGTAACATTGCAGATTTTGTGCCAGCAGCGGTATTGTAACAGAACATCCTATAGTATGCTATAGGTTTTCTAAGGGTTCAACTTTTTTTTATGATGAGTGTGTTATATTTCCTGAGTGGTTGCGCCTTAACTCTCGAATTTTATTATTACTTGCTTTTTCAACTAACTCACACTGTTTCTGATATGACAAAGAGAAAAAAGTGTCAGCCTCATTAACAAGAAAGAAAGTTTGTTTTTTTAAACATAATCACGGACTCGTTTTTTACAACATGTATAGGAAATGCCATTTCAACGACTTTACTACATTGTTGTCATTGAGTTTTACAATAGGAGCTCTAAGTTATCTTGTCAAGAAGCTATTTTACAGATTTCCAAAATACCATTAAAAATTCCACTTAAAATATGAATAAAATATTTAAGCAATAAAACTTGTCTATGTCTCCTGTTTTGCTAGTTTTAATTGAAACATTATATTCTTACCAATATCCATTTCCGATTGCACACTTCAGGATTCAACTTGTGCTGTTACCGATATAAGAACGATTGCAGCAAAAGCTATAAGGATAAATTTTTGTCACATCTAATGAAAAAATAAAAACAGCATATGAGTGTTATTTTTTTCTGTTAATAATAGTTGTAAAATAAACAGAGATTAAGCAAAGAGGTCAAACTACTGGCTTTATGATTCTTCAATAATCAAAAGTTTTTCATATTTCATTTGATTTGCGATAAGAGATTTTTTCTTCTTCGTTTACTGTAAGAACATGTCAAAATCCTTGTTAATCATAACCATGGCATTTCCTAAACCATAATCCATGATATTAATAGAATTTAAACATAACACTATTTTTGTTTTATTTTCTTGACATAGTTTATCTTTTTTTATGACTACAGGAAAAAATAAAAAATTTTCAAACCCAAATCCTGGCGATTTTTTTTCGTTGCTTGAAAAATTTAGATTTTCAAATTTTGATTCACATTGTTTAATAGGCAAAAGGTGAAGAAAGAAGACAAAGAAACCGAATAAAATAAAGAATGGACTTTTATGTGAAGTTGCCTGTATTGAAGAAAAAAACAAACTTTCAAACAAAAAACCTCCGATATTGTTACGTAATGCCTTCACTCTCAACGGCAATATTCAGAATGACGGGTCCAATTTTAGAAAAGACTAAACAGTATAATTTAGTTAATATTAGGTTATTTATATCGGGAAATTCAAGAAATCAGTTAGAGTGCTTTGAGAGCTTAAAAGAGAATTTATTAAGAGCTTTACCTGAAAGCTACTTATAAGAAAGCACGCTTAATCTGTATGTTTATCCAGCCGTCCACCGTTTTTACGATAACTTAAAGGCTGATAAAGTTTTTCTAATTCTGTTTGCGATAATATACTCATCAAGGTCTTAGGTCGGTTCTATCGACTTACCACGCTTTTTTGTGGACCCCTTTAAGTCGATTGCATATACTAAAACAGTGACCGTTAAGAATGATAAGTTAATAACATGTCATGTAACAATCAATTCGTCAAAAATGGATAAACTGTTAATTTTTGTTTATCTTTTAAGCAGTTTTGACATGGCACGCTCATGTGACGATCGCTTGTTGCAGCTAAAGCTCCTTCTTGGAACGTTTGCAAAAATTTATTGGAAATTTTACCAAAAAGCTACTTATATGAATGCACAATTGGTCGGTATGTTTATCTGGCCGGCCGTCCTACCGTCTGTCCGCTGTTTGCACAATAACTTGAAAACGGATTAGCCTTTTCAAATTCTGCTTTCCGAAATACGACCCTCAAGGTCTTAGCTCGGCTGTTTCTACTGGGTGTAACATAAAGGTTCATCATATTTCCATCGTAAATTGTTCGGCAAACGTTGGTCGCAGGTCAATGTCTAGCTTTTGTTACAAAAATAAAAAATAGAAATATCTGTTATTTTTATTATTTTTAATTTTTATAAGGAATTGGGAGTTTTGTACGAGGGGCGATTGAAAAATAAGGTCTCCATGGTTGTAACCTTTTTATTTGTCAACCGATTTTCAAAATTTTATTTGTATCTTATACTCACATTTGTTCTCTATGTAATGCACTATTCAGTTTTCGGCATAGTCCCCATCTCTTTCCAGGCATTGTGCCAACGCGTGACTAGTTGAGTGAACTCGTCGGAGAAGAATTCCAGAGTTGTTGTCGAAACCAGGATTGAATTGCAGCTTTGGACCCTCTTCTAAAGTACGATAACGTCCGCCCGCACATGAATCACCACACACCAGAGGCGTTGCAGCGCCTACAGTTCAAAGATGAAAAATTGCAGTTCAAAAATGAAAGACTGTGCACATTGCGACTTTCACCACTTCCCAAAGAAGAAAGAGCCCCTTAAAACTAGTCACGCATTGGCGCAATGCTTAGAATGGAATGGGGACTATGTCGAAAAGTGAATAGTGCTTTACAAAGAGGACAAATGTGAGTATCAGATACAAAAAGAATTTTGAAAATCGGTTACCAAATAAAAAAGTTACAGCCATGGAGACCTTATTTATCAATCGCCCCTCGTATGTTTCCTTTTGAGTTTTTTTATGTACATGTGATAAGCAATTTTTTAAAATTTTGTGAGGAAAGTTCATCAGTATGCTTAATGTATTGGGGTTAATATAATGTATTATACATTTTAGGAAAAGGGAAATTAAAGATTTGTGTTTAATTGTTTATCTAACAAAAAAAAATACAGACAGATATGTATGTTGTTAAATGTCTAACTAGAACAACTAAATTATAATTTTTGGACCGTATACTAATATCAAGTTCTTTCCCTGACGCCTATATGAAGTCAATATGCCGTATTCCCGTCTTTTGCTCTGATGATAGCCTCGACATGAAATATTTGGAGGAAAACCCTCTATAATTTTGTTTATTTTTGAGACCAAAAGGAAATGCATCTCATTCTATCGGTGATAACTTTCTGAATTTTCATGATACTTGCTTGGGCTGTTTATACATTTGGCTAATAAATTATGAAAAAGACATTTCGGTAACACTTGCGCATGCATAGCTAAATATTATTTAGTAAAAATGCTCATATTTAATCAAAAAAATTAATATTTTTATATTCTGAGTGCAGGATATTGCCTCCACTGTAGTTTGTCAAGTTTACTGAAAATAGAATTGCATTGGGCTGAAAACCCTGGATATTATAAACAAAAAACTTACAGGAAAAATATACGATTTTTTTATAAAGAAACCTTTCATGTAAATGAACAGAGATGCCTCATAATCATATACTAGAGCTAAAATGCTTTTCCAGCATTATTTTTCACAAGGTTATCCCAAATATTATGTTTTTTGTCTTTATTTACAATCAGGACAAACCTTCAGTGAATTATATGAGGTGTAACATGCTCTTCATACCCCTGAAGTTTCAGAATTAATCGTCAAGTATTTTTCTAGATATTTGACAGAACGTCTATAGGGTCTGACTCGCTGGTAGATGGCATTAGAACATACCATCTCATTCAATGTGACATCCAAAGTTCTTAAGAGGGTGAGCATATCGTAAAGCTGAAGGTGGATATACTGAACCACAAAGAAATTTGTCATTAGTTGTTTCCTGTTACCTTTTTTCTATTAAACACCTGATATTGAAAATATGAATGCCGGATCACGTGATAAAATGTAGCAGCAAATTAAAAATGAGATTCATTAAATTAAAAATTTTATATCTTCACTTTGGCATGAAGAAAAACATTTGTAACAAACATTTTTAAAAAAAATTTTCGTCTGGAGGTAACTTTTATTTCTCACTCTTAACTAACAGTAAACAACTTTGTCTCTACGCTTCCATAATGTTTATCCAGTCTCAAATTAATTGACATTTTATATTGACCTATAAACTTATAATAAAATTTGTTTTAAATCAGTAACCATCAAAAGATAATAAACTATATTTTGAGCTATTTCCTGAATATTTACCTGCCGGAAACCCCGAAAAGAAACGCCGAATATGTTTAATGTACCTAAGAATAACAATTCGGTAAAGTCTCGTTTTTCATGTGCGAACATTTTGTACTATGCATATGCGAAAAACCCTAGCGGCCATTAAGCTGTTTATAGCCAGTTTAATGGACATTGCAGTAGCTTAGCCTAAAAAAATCCACGTTATTATAATCGTCACGATTTTTATTCACCTAATTCAATTAATAAATTCTGTGATAAATTCGATTAGGGATTTTGTATGTTTGGAAATTTCAATTGAAATATTTTGCGTTTCATTAAACGAGTACAACTCGTTGGTCGATAAGTGTACGTAAGTACTCATCCATCAACGAGTCATAATGAAAGTGTCCGACGATGATGAAAGCATTCATCAACGAGTCAGGATGATCGATAAATAATACATAACATCAGACGATAGATTTAGAAATAAGTATTTTATCAATTCGTGAATATTTTTCAGCGTAGATTCGATGTATTCAATATAATGAAAAAACTCTGTTGCTTTGTCACACAAATCCATATGATGATATTAATAATAATGAATTATTTTCCATTCTATAATAACTATAAAATGAATCGTACATCGTGTAAAAATAAAAGGTTATTTTGAAAATAATATTCGATTAAATATTAATTAGAATCTGATATATTTTTTCTTTTTACACAAAATATGTTTGCTACCCCCTCTCCCCTTTGCAGTACCCAGTCCCGATTTTTAAACTATCCATGTAATGACTGGGTATAAGAATGTTATTATCTTAAATGAATAAAAATAATTATTTGAAAAAATTATGCAAATCTATTGTTTTTTAAAGAAAGTACATAAACATTCGACCCAATCGTCTTACAATCTCGGCGACGAATCCACAGAATTCCTCAGTCAAGTTGTTGCCGAATACAAATTTTCAGGTATAAAATAATATTTCCATCTCAGTTTAAGGAAAAAATACATGCATGCAGTACTTAAAAACAAAAAAACTATATATTTAAATGGCGGGAAAACTTTCTCTTCCAGTTTCTTGTACATTCGTTAAAACATTTATGTTGAAGTTATTTTCTCTGTTGGCACATTTGGTTGGTGCGTTGGCGGCAGAGACAAATGAAAGAAAGAGACTGGCAGTGCCCTATTCATTTCGCTGAGCGCTACTGGTGCCTGCGGAAGTGCAGCATCCGCCAAATTACGATTGTCAAGAACCTAAGGCGGCATATATTCTCAATGTAATTTCAGCTGTTTTTGTAGATGATTTCTGGAAATATTAGTAAGCATAACCTGTTTTCTGATTTTTTTGAAAAAACTTTATTGCATTAACTAATGATAACATATACTTTTACTAACTCCAAATAACTGATTCAATGCCTAACGAATTGAAAATATTTTAATATTTTAAATTAAAAGAAAAGGAAGAAATAATTCTCAGTTCAATTAAATAATCAATTTATTAATCCACTTATTGTAATAAGCAATTGTTTGCGATTGTTTCACATCGGCCTCACTAGCTCAGTGGTTGCGTTATCGCCTCTGGTGCCCGAGGACTCGGGTTCGATCCCGGCTGAGGACGAGGAGAAATTTCTCCCTGAGAAAATCCTTGTATTACGCACTTCCTTCGGAAGGGAAGTAAAGATGTTGGTCTCGTGTAGTCGTTTGCCGGCTGCATGTTAAAGAACCCTTGCAAGGCAGAATTTGCCGCCCCTATAACTCTGTCCTGAAATGACCATACGATTCGAAAAGGGGAAGTCACCACTAGAGGGGAGGTTACTGCCAGTCTCTTTCTTTCATTTGTCTCTGGTTGGCGGTCTGAACCAAAAGTTCCTGGCTTGAATCCAGGCTGCGAATTTTTTTCCTATTTTTCATCATTAACATAAAAATAAAATCAATACTAACCAAACGGAATAAACATAAAGCATCATTATAGAAAGTCTAATATTTCCTTTTATTCCAGATTGAAATAGGCAATTTATTTATCAAATCTACACTAACTTTTAAATATAGAATTCAGAAACGAACAATGAAGTTAGTTGAAGATGTTTGACGCCCATATTCAATTATAAATTCGTAAACAAGAATTAAGGTATAGAAAAAAAACTGTTACATCTATTGAAAAACTATTACATCTATTGCATTTATATTTTTTTAGCCTTTACTAGACCAAAGTGTTAAAGTCTCCAATAAAATTAATAATTTTTGATTTGTACTCATATGTAAATCTTCAAAACTATATAATATACTCAAAAGTATAATGATATATAATAGCTTCAAAAATTTAATCAAAAATATAATAATAATAATAATAATAATAATAATAATAATAATAATATAATATTTGTAACAACAGTGAGGGAATACCCCACCAGATAATCCGGAGGGGAAAGCCCCATGTTGTCCTCCTACAGGCAAACTGCCCAAAAACGGGGTTAATAAAAATCACATTAGCAACAAATAAAAAAAAATAAAACGAAAAAAAAATATAAAATAAAGACGTACACACAGTTACAAAATTAAAAACTCAGAAATCAAAGATTTAAAACTAGATTAGAAATAATAAAAAAGAAAGAAATGATTAATAACATTTTACCTAAATTACCAGCAGAGAGAACAGAAATGTAAACAAAACCATAAATTTTTACAAAAAATGTATGTATGTTGATATATATCAAGAATAATGCCCAAAAACTGAGGATTATTATTAAAATTAATTAATAATTTTACCAAGGGATTGACATCCGAAACGCTGTTGAGGCACTTGTCCCACTGCGACACAAGGTGGTGAAAGGCTGTCTCGTAAAATTCCCGGAGCTGCGTTGTGAACCAGTTCCAGATGTACTGCTTGACGTTGTCGTCCGAGTTGAATCGTTTGCCCTTCAGAGCCTTTTTTAGGAGACCATAAATGGCGTAAACGCAGGAAGAAAGATCTTGCATTGTCATGGAGCATAATGATCCGACGAGTGAGCTTGCCTGGTCGTTTGGCGAAGGGCTCTCAGGGTTTGCGATTAATGCTGGATTCACTGTTATCCTGTGCTGCAGGAAGTCTATCAAATAGGGTTAAAGAAGAACGTCAGCATAATCTTTCCTGCACTTGTGTGGATTCCCTTGGATTGTTTTGGTGGTGGTGACCCTGGATGCTTCCACTGAGACTTTGTCATTTCGATTCTGGTTCGAAGTGATGAGACCAAGACTCATCTCCAGCCAAGACTCGTGCCAATTACTCATTCCCTTCCCTGGTATAGTGCTGCAGATGGTCAAGACAGTCAGCCAGACAGTAGGCCATTCAACATGCTTCCTGTTGTGGTTGAGGACTGTGGGGCTCTCATTAGGCACACACTTTCGCGCCAGTTCAGTCTTTCCGTTATCTTGATTTGAACACTTCCCATGATTGTCGCTTAATTCTGCTTCCTTTGTACAGTCATGTGACTTCCACCGTCAGCCTGTAGCGGCGGTCTGTGAATTTCCGCGCTCTTGTCGGAACCAATCTTTGTTACACAGGCAACGATATCACCATTCTGTCACCAGTTTGCATATTCCAAACTACGGCTCGTTTCTTTTGGAATACCTCTTATACTTTATATTGAATAAAATGTACATTATTCATAAAGCCTTAATAGTAATAAATATTATTGTATTCTTATTAAATTTGTTTTTATATACACAAATAAATATGTACATAAATTTAGTTTCAATTTATTACATCGCTTTATATTTTTAGAATTTATTCTTAAATCGGGGTTTTTTGGGTCATGAAAAGAGGTAAAGTTCTGTCTTTATGGCTTCCTTTTCTTTCAGAATTAAAAATTCATGAAACCTCATTATTAATTCTTCCATGTAACATTCTTCAGCACATGAATGAAAATTGTGTATTTATAAACATGTGTATTAGTGATATTTTAAAAGATTTTCATGTGGCAAAGTTTAGTGGTTTTCGTCGGTTTGAAGTTGGTTTTGTTAACATTTTTCATCCACTGCCTTTTTTAAAAGCTTTTATTAACATTGCAATTTTAGTTTGTTTAGGTCAAATCTTGTAATCAATATTAAACCAACTTACTAACAAGCTAGGGAGCTGACACTTAACACACATACACAGGAATGATGACAATTTATGATAAAGAAAAAATTTTCAAATCGGTTCACTAGTTCGCATACTAATGGCACAACTTCATTACTACGAATTGTTTGTTGTGACAATCGGACAATTTTTTATGGGGAGAGGTATATGTATCTATTGTTTATTGTTGCAAAATTAAGCTTTATTGTTGCCAATAAATAAAACATTATAAAAGCTTGGTTTGAAAAAACGCTTTTCCTCTTAACTTGTTAAAGTTGGATCTTTCGGAAATTCGAGAAAGCTTACTTTTCCCCACTCATAGGTGAATTGTTGCAATTAAATGCACAACAATAAATCTGCTGACGAATTTTTAAGGCAGATTCAACAATGATTAAAGATGCTCTGAGCTTATGCGCAATAACGCCAAAGCAAGAGCAGTTTGTGATGTTGGGCAAACCTGACCAAGAAATGGCTTTCTGGAATTCTATTAATGGTTTTCCAGTCTTCAAATGATTTTTTGTTGATTTCTTGTCGTTGAATAATTTATTTATTATAGATCATATAATTATTGTTGAATAAAATTGCACAACACCACCTAAAGACAAAGCCTGGGTGCTAAACGTCATTACATTGTTAAATCACTTCAGTAAGGAATTGTTATTCATATTTCCACCAATAATAAGCCCTGAATTTTTCCTAATGAGATGATGTAACAATGTAATGACGTGTCAGCGCCCAGGCCTTGTCTTTAGGTGGTGTTGTGCAATTTTATTCTCTCTCGGTGGTCACGACCTAAGGCACTAGGTTAGGAAATTAGGGCAATCCTTCTTCGCGCCGCCCGCAACTGCTGATTGGTAGAACGAGTGTCACGTATTATTTCACTTGCGCAGTGGAAGATTAAGAGAAAGTGAAAAAGACGCAGAATATACCTTTAAGTCGATAA
This sequence comes from Rhysida immarginata, assembly GCA_023313115.1. NCBI lineage: Eukaryota > Metazoa > Arthropoda > Chilopoda > Scolopendromorpha > Scolopendridae > Rhysida > Rhysida immarginata. The sequence goes on along the minus strand of JAHWFO010112859.1, from coordinate 114,017 downwards.
TAAAAAGATTTTTATTCTATTACACTAACTGGTATTACAGTTGAGGTTAATTCTTTTGAATAAAGTCTTGAATGACCTCTCCTGACACTTAGAAAATAGTACGAGTAATTATGAACTTTAATTACAGCGTTAATCCATAAATTAATTGTAATATAAACTTATTAAGACAATATTAAGTAACCAGACACTAAAGACTATTAAGAGCGTAGTGGCAACTTGGCAGACAGCTGAAATAAAGCTGCTTAGATTCCCAAAAATTATCATTAATACAATAGTAAATGAGTTACAATAAGAATTGACGCCTAAGATGGCTTTCCAATTTGCAGACACTGATGCAAGGAACGTACCGCGATCAACAAGGGGAGTGGTGACGCTTAGTGTTTACATCTGGATTGCCATTAAGAGAGGGGGTTCTAGAAATTAAGGCGTCGAAAACTTAGGTCATTTTGCACCTTTTTACACAAGTTATATTTTATGCAGTCCGGGACAAACCCAAAAATCCATGCACACTGCGGGATTCGAACCCATAGTCAGGCGGAGTCGAGAACTAGAAAGCCTATGCCCCAGCCCTCTCGGCCACCTTGCCGGCTGGATTGCCATTAAGGAAAGCTGAAAGAGGAAAAAATAAAATTAATATTAAGCCTCTTCCGCTTCACCGCAAACGCGCACTTAACCAAACGTGTGAAAATAGTAACTCACAAATCTTACATTAATATGTGCTAGATAAAATCTCTACTTTCCTGCTTAATGTCCCATAACGCGCGCTATAAACTAGTGAAACAATTATTACATTTCTAGGCGCTTTAGTAACTAGAAGAATAATGTCCTGTTACACGCTGAGCAGGCGGAAGCTCGAAAATAATTTTTTTTCTTTATTTAGTCTTTGATAGCAAGTGATATTTGAGCACCAAAATGAAACGAAAAGGCTGACCTGAAAAAGAGTGTGAAGCAGCCGAGACTTTCACTTAAGTACGAGGAAAAATAGACTTTCACTCGTAGACTGGTAGGGTCCAGGGAAAAATACCCGACACTTGGGCGTCAATGGCAATTCTCCGTCTGTGATAATTGGTTGAAGAAGATGGCAGTCTTGAAGAATGACATCTGATAAGATTACTATAATCCTGGTAGCTGAAGTGAAGAAATATGGGTACTCGGCAAGCTGGCTAGCTAGAAGAAACTGCTGAACTTCCAATGAAATGGTGTTGACGAAACATCAACTTCTATTACTGGAGTTGTCATCGAAAATGCTCAGTTCCGTCGTTCTACTGCTTCGCCCCGTCGGAGATACGAGCATACCTGACTAATCTGCTGAGAAAACTCGAGGAAATACAAAATTACTTGTAGCACTACTTTCGCTCGTCGCTTTCATACACAGTTCAGTTTTCACTGACAAACATGGCGGCGTTGATACTTTAACGTCTGTAGCCACGTTTAGAGTCCTCGTATTCCGGGCTTTGCTCAGGGAGACGAACATGGTCGGTATTCCTGCGGAATTTTGCTGATGACTCGAAATACCGACTCTTTTTCTCCGTTCTCGTAATTGCTCTCCTGTCCTTGAATCTCCTGCTCGCGCTCTCTCTGTTTGTGCATCTTTCTGCGCGACCAGCAATACTTCCGCCTATGCGGCTTCCTGTATATCGTTTGCTCCTCTAACAAGGTGACAATCCGCGACATATTGTCAACAGATGGAGCCAGATTTATGCCAATATAGGAAAATAGGAAATATTTTCTAGCAGGGTTCGTCTGCTATAAATATTGTTGATGAAAAATAGGAAAGAAAATTCCACAGCCTGGGATCGAACCAGAAACCTTCTGCTCACTGTCCAGATGCGCCAACCAAATTTCCTTTCCTATTTTTCATCAATAATATCAACATCTAAGGTTTGGCGTGAAAAAAGTTCCTCTTTAGACCTTTCATTTATTAATATAAACATGGCTTCTGTACTCACCTCTGTCGCAATGCTTTGTGACAACGGAAGTCACATGAGTTTGTCCGCCATTGTTGACCCAAACACAGCGAGAGATACTATTGAAATGCATGTGGATGATGCGGTTTTTATTACATTTTTAATAAAATATCCCCTATTTCATCCAAAATTTAAATCCAAATAATCAACACTTTATGCTCCTTCAATCTGTTGCTCCCTGGAAATTAATAAATTCCTTAAAATATAATTTTTCCACACAATTGTAGCACTAAAGAAAAATTCCTGGAAATATTCATTGCAAGTCTAATATTGTTTTTTTTTTTAAGAAAATACAATTCAATCAACAAGATTAAACTGTCTGTGAAATGTGAAAGTAGGAGCATTAAAAAACTTGAAATAAAACTTAGACGTTAGGTTTAGTTTTTTTTGTTTGTTTTCTTTTCTTTTATTTTTTTTATTTTGCGAAGTTAACTATCACTCATCATTACTTGAATGTATCGTTTAAAATTAAATAACGAAATTAAAATATAGAAAGTTTTAACTAGAATAAGTTTTTGGTAGATTTTTATCAACATTATAAACCTCCATAAATAAATAAATTAATAACTTTTAAAATACACTGTAAGTGTAGTGCCTTTTTTATATGAATTTTATTTTATCAAGATATCATTTTTTTCCAATTATAATTTTTGAAATATTTTATCAAATTGATTTAATAAATTTTTTATCAAAATAAAATTATCGAATAAATTTTTATATGTATATAAAAACTTCAATTTAACAATTCCTAATTTATTAAATTATATTTTGATACTTTTATAATTGTAATATTATTATTATTATTATTATTATTATTATTTAATAATTTTTAAAATTAAATTATTAAATTTAATTACCAGTTTGACACTAATCGTGTTGATAAACAGGCAATAAATCCAGTCTGAACTGTTTATGAAAACATAATAATTCCATGTGTTTCCTCGTCATGATTAATGGGATTGTTTATCAAAACGTACGCGGATTAGGTACGAAAACATCCCAGATTTTCGATTTTGTTTCTGAAAGGTCGAACATGATTTACTGTTTTTCAGAAACCTGGCTAAACGAGACTTTTGCCGATTTCATCCTCTTCGGAGACGCTTTTAAGGTTTTTAGATCTGATCGCACGACTGCCAGGCATGGCAGTGGCATCTTAATTGCGGTTCCTGTTTGTTTAAGAGCTAATCACTGCTCACTGTCTACTGTTGACCTTATTGCTGTGGAGATTTTTGTTCCGCAACCTGATGGCCGACTGGACTCCATCATCTTGTGCAATGTTTATATTCCTCCTCTTATACGGAATGGCGATCTGGAGAAGTTTTTCGAGGATTTGTCAGATTTTTTTTTCAAGTTCCTCGTCTAAAATAGTTTTTGTTGGAGATTTTAACTTCTCGTCGGTAGCAGTCTGAACGTCGATTCTCCCCAACATAGCTAAAGGTGCCTAATTGTTACCAGCTCGCTTGCAGAGATTGATGTGACTGACCAAAACGATGTTCGTAATAGATATGGCGGAAATCTCGATAAAGTTTATGCCAGTATCCCGTTGACGGTATCGCAGGCTGAGGAGGCTGTGGTTGTTCCTGATAATTATCATCATCCTCTTTTCGTTCGTTATCCTTTCTCCTTTGTCAACTCCTGCCAGTATAATGAATCGGACTATAACTTTTTCAGCGGCGACTTTAATACCTTATATCAGATCATTTTGAATGCAGTATGGAGTGATGTTTTATCTACTAATGATGTTGGTACTATGGAAAGGTATAATTGAGATTATACATCATGCGATTTCCAGCACTTTTCAAAAATACAACCAGCATGGGTTCTCGCGTTTTGCGTTCTGCACACTCACGTTCGTTCCCGAGATGGATATCAATACGTAAGAAAGAGGCATAGTATCATAAACAACAGTTACCAAACAGTCTAAGAAATCGCAGAATCCCCGTGATTATGCGGAATTTTCGGAGGCTAGGCGTTTGTTCAAAGAACTTTGGTTAGCTGAAAAGCAGCTTTACTTTAGGACACTTGAGTCCTTTATTCGTTCCAACCCAACATCGTTTTGGACTACTTCTAAGAAGTTGCTTAATTTGGGGAAGTTTAAAACTACGCAGCCGGAAGATGTAGAACTCCTTAAAGTCGCTGACTCATTTGTCAACTCTTTCCATGGATACGGCCACTCTTCAAGTGTGTTAGCAGCAGTTTAATGCTAAATTCATTTTCCAGGCCTTGTCCAACCAACAAATTTTGGAGCGTGCTAAAAGCTTATTGGCATCTAGGGCCTGCACTGTACCCAATATTCCGGACTATATTTTCAAGGGATGTTTGGCGGACCTGATTATTCCGTTCCTCCATCTTTTTACTACGTCTCTGGTTACTGGTCGGTATCCATCTGGATGGACCAATGTGCTCATTCATCCTATCCCTAAGAAAGTGGGCCCGTCCAGTCAGAAATCCTATAGACTGGTCACTATAATACCTTTCCTGGCTGAATTACTCGAGTCTTCGGTCTTTGACCAACTTTCTTGTTATTCAAGCCTCAACATCCAGACGAGCAGCATGGTTTTCGGCGTAATAGAAGTACGCAATCCAGTTTAGCGTCGTTTACACATTGCCTTACTCATAAGCTGGATGAGCGTACTCAGGTCGACGCTTTGTTTCTTGATTTTTCCAAAGCGTTCGACAAGGTCAATGTCCCTTTGTTGATTCAGAAATTAAAGTTTATAGGAATATCAAACGTGCCTCTTGATAGGTTTCGCTCTATGTTAAGCAGCCGTACGTTTAGGTTATGGTTTCTTAAGCAACCAGGTAGGGGTTTTTTTATAAGGAGCGGCATCCCGCAGGGTTCTCCGCTTGGTCCGTTACTCTTTAATATCTTTGTTGCCGATCTTACCGCTGCTTTAAAGGATTATAATATTCGATTTCTTCTTTATGCTGATGACGTTAAACTGTTCCATGAAGTAAGGGGGTGGAGCGACTGTAAGCGGTTTCAGTCCGCTTTATATTCTGTTCACAGGTCATTTCAATTAATCGAGCTACCCCTCCGTTCAAACATGATTATCACATTTACAATAACAGTCTCTACCGAACTAAGTTAATCAAGGATCTCGGGGTTATATTTTCTCACAATTTTTCTTTTAGCAAGCATATGAATTCCCTGTACCTGGATACATCGCGTCGCCTGGGTTTGATTACAAGGGTTTTGGTTTTGTTTTGTACTGATTTGAGGATTGTCCACGCTCTATTTAAAGCTTTTGTCGTCCCAAAGCTTATACACTGATCTTGGAATTGGTTCGTTGGAAACTCACAAATACTTAGCAAAATTCAGCACAAATGCGCTAGGCTTTGCTCGTTTAAATGCAAACGGACAAGTAACATTAGATTCAGATATGATTGTCCGTTCGAGTTTCGCCTTGATCGTATCATTAGCATAGTTTTATTCAACATCTTAGTTAGCATTTATTTTTAATAAGATCTCTGTGTCGTCGCTATATATCGATTTCATTTTTAACTCGTTTCAAAGGACGCATAGGGGGTTTGTTTTAAAGCCCTCTACTAGTTGGAATTCTTTTTTTTCTCGGATCAATCCGGTGCATAAACTAATACAAAATTACACCAGGTGTTTTAATGACATCGAGCTTTCTCTTTCGGAGGGTTTTCATTTGAAGCTATTCTCTTAATTTTAATTGTTTTATTTCCCATTTGTGCGTGGTTTCTTTTTTTTCCCTCCTTTTACGTAACTTCTGGGGGAGAGCGTTGGGCTTGCCCTTTACGGATTTTTATTGTCTTATAATTACGATAAGTTATTATTTTTATGTTTAATATTTGGATGATTTTATTTTCGTTTATTTTATTTTTTTATTTATTTTTTTATTTATTTTTTTCCGTGTTTGTCCGCTTATTTCTTTATTATTTGTTTTATTCTATTAATGTGATTTCTTTGTCCGCTCAGTTAACTATTTAATTTTTTTTATTCGTTATTTCATTAGGCTTCTTGGGGGACAACAATGGGTTCGATGCTCCAGTCTATCTGTTGGTCTCGTCTCCTGTTGTTGTTATATTATTATTATTATTATTATTATTATTATTATTATTAATAACAATTATTAGTAACAACAACGGGGGGAATCTCACCAGATACACTGGAGGGAAAAGCCCCGTGTTGTCCCCAACAGGCCAAAGCCCAATATAGGGTTGATGAAAAACACATATAAAATAGCTAGGTAAAAAGAACAAAACACCTAAACAAGAGAAAACCTAGAGAAAACAAGACAGACTGAAGGATAAGATTAGACAACAGACGCACAAATAAAGTAAATAACAAATGCAAATTAAGAAGAATACAAGAAAAAGAAATAATTTCAGCATCAAAAGACAGAACAAAACAAAACAACAACAAAAAAAAAACATAAATAAGCTCAGCTGAATAAGCCTAAAAAAGATATTAAAAGTATCAGAATAAGAATAACTAACTAAACTAAACAAGTGGTAAGAGCAATTATAATTAAGAAACTAAGAGGCAGGATGAAAACCTGCTGTTGTCAACAAAAAATGTCAATTAACTTAGAATTATTAAATAAATTAACTAATGGTGAAATTATTATTATTATTATTATTATTATTATTATTATTATTATTATTATTTGTATTTAATGAATTTAAAATAAACTCTTAAATTGAAGTTTTGATATACATATAAAAATTAATTTGATAAAAGTTTATTAAATTATTTTTTAAATAAAAATTATAAATTTATATTTTGACGAATAAAATTACAAAAAAACCTACACGTACCATGTATTTTAAAATTTTTTTATTTATTATTTTATTAACCCTTCTTTATTGAGGTGAAAAACTAAAAACTTACCCTGGTTATCATTCAATCACCTCAACCTTATATAGAGAAAATTGACAGAGAACATATTAATTGAAAACATAATTTAAACAAAATCAACAGTAACAAAATTTATTGATTGGCAGTTAAATTTCCAAACGATAATAATACGAAAATTTTTTTAAAAATTGCACTTTAGCCGAATTTTAGAGTAAGTGTAAGTCAATTGATAGGGCCAACTGGGCCAAAATGGCGGCGCGGAGAAGGTTTGCCTTACCTTCATAATACAGAGCTTTAGACCTGACTCATCAGCAACTCGCTCTTGCAGTAGTTTTTGACGAAAATAAAAACTGAATTTGTATTACCGGAAGTAACCTATAAATTAATATTTTTTTATTATAATGACACAAAAAAAATAAAATTGATATTTAGTACCAGGAGGGCATTCAAAACTATAAGAACTCGACTTCCGGTTTGGTGTCATTTGCCCTTCAGGAAAATCACAGATTTCTACGTTGCTACGATAACAACACTCGCATGCTTTCCCATGGTTTAATATCCCCTTGGTCGGAGTTCTCCTGAGATAATGCAACACCAAGGCGATCAGCACTTATCATTTCATGTCAAAAATTATAATTCAGGAACTTCGTGATTGATCCGGATCAAAGGAACCCTAAATGTTGCTCCAGACTGTAAGCTATAAAAATCCGTCCATTAGTTTTTGTGTGATGCCCGTACAAACAAACAGACAGATAACAGATTTATTATACAAGGTGCTGCTATTAATTTCAAAGACTGCTCTAAAAACACCAGAATAGATGATCTGAAAAACATACCCTTTTAATATGTTTCAAGTAAATGCCACCTGCCATAATACACTAATGGGATAGCAAGCACATTGATTGATGGGCATGGCTCACGAATTCACAGGGGTAACGGATTCTGGGAATGGACCATTAGACGTTGTGGGAAGAGCTTGGATAAGTGATTAATCAGAAATGGCACGTCGTCGCGAGTTGACGTCTTTTGAATGGCCCGACGCATGGGATGTTCCATTTCGGCAGTGGTGCAGGGATTTGGCTTTCCCCGCTCAACTATCTCCAGGGTGTATCGGGAATAGCTGGATAAAGGCATCACAGTCCACAACAGGCACCATACCAGGCGTCCAGCTGCCCTGAATGATCGTGACCGGCGACAACTGGGACGAATGATTCAGAGATACGGGAGCGCAACAGTGCAGCAAATCACAGACCAGTTCAATACTGGCCCCACTAGAAACGTCTCTCGGTGAACAATCCGTCGGAATCTGCATGCCCTCGGGTTTGGCAGCCGTCGCCCTACACGGGTGCCAATGCTTACCCAGCGTCATCGAAAACTCCGGCGTGCATTTGCCACCAACCATCTTGGCTGGAGTCTGCAACAGTGACGTAACGTCATATGGTCAGATGAGTCACGATATCAACTGTACCGCACTGATGGGAGGCACCGTGTGTGGTGCAGACCTCATGAAACGATGGATCCCGCATGCCAGCAGGTGGTGGTGCAGGGTGGTGGGGCATCAGTGATGGTCTAGGGTGCATTTTCCTGGCTTGGAATGGGCCCTCTGGTTATCCTGGACCAAACGTTGAATGGTCCACGGTATCGTCAACTCATCGGAAACCATCTGCACCCGTTTTTGACGTAGCAGTCTTTCAAGATGACAATGCTCCACCACATCGCTCCAATGTCGTCCGCGAATGGTTTGAAGAGTATGCAGGAGAGGTCCAACGATTGAGCTGGCCAGCCTGGAGCCCTGACATGAATCCCATCGAACATATCTGGGATGCTGTTGAAGTCAGGCTCCGGGCACTGGATCATCCACCCACGAACGGGCAGCAACTATCTTTGGCTCTGCAGACTATCTGGTGTCAACTGCCTCCAGAAGTGTACTAGGGACTTGTAGACTCACTACCACGCCATATTGCTGCACTCCACAGGGCCAGAGGTGGCCTGACCAGATATTAAGTAACGATCCTATGAGTTTTGCTAACTCAGTGTACACTTCTGTGCTCGGCTGTACAAGTTGCGAAACAACTTTTAAAGTCCTCTTTCGAAAGGCTCTTCAATGTCGACGTCACGTGTTTTTTGATGTTTTCCAGATCCACAAACCGTGTCCACAAATTCAGGAGAGTATGACGGGTGTTTCAGCTCCATGAACTGATGGTTGGCCAAAAAACCGCCTCATTGGCAACATAATCTGGGCGGGCGTTGTCGTGCAACAGAAACCACCCCTCAATCTCTCGAACACGGGGACGTACTCTGAGAATTCTTCTTCGTAGTCGTTCAAGAACCTCTGTGTAAACTTTCTCAATTTTTTCCTACGTACGCACGGAAATCGGCCTTCCGGTGTGGAGGTCATCTTCAATGCTTTCTCGCTGGTCCCGAAAACGTCCACACCATTTAAATGTGCGGGAACGGGATAATGCTTGCTCACCATACACTTTCTTCAACATTTCATGTGCTTCTGTTGCACTTTTACCAAATTGAAGGCAGAATTTGATGTTTATTCTTTACTCCATATCTGCACTTAAACAACAATACTTTACCAGATACGTAACAGTTTCCACGCGTCTTTCAAGGCCGAGTTCTTGCCTCCCGGGAACATGCACAGATGCACTACCTTCATGATACCAGGTGCGCCTCTCTCTGGCGAGATATCCCGTTCGTGCTGTTACGTCAGTCCTGGAAATTAATAGCCACACCTTGTATCGCTCCTCTCGTCCGCTTGACGTTCGACCAGCCATTGTCCAGTGTCCTTTGTCCAGATAACGGAACAGAGCTCGAAGGAGAACAAAGCTGCAGCGACCAACCAACCAACCCGAAATTTTGACTAAGTGCGAAGGGCCGCAAACTCGGAAAGAAGACGCGGCCTTAACGGGTGCATGTCCCCGCCGAATATCAACGCGATCCGTGGCGTTCGAACAACTTTC
>JAHWFO010112859.1:53056-95385 GCA_023313115.1 Rhysida immarginata | reverse complement strand
TAACTCCAAGCTATGGCCTTTCTGACAATTCTAAAGCCGCACTTTTCTGCCTCTCACCTTATCTGAAATGCATCCTACTAACTCAGTTCACCACTCATGAATACGTTACGATGAGAGTCGACATTGGTCAGCTCTCAATTGTTTTGATTAATGTGTACGCTGCACCTGGTGGCTCCCTCCCCTCGATCCTGCAGTCTCTCGAACCAATCATCACAACAGAATAACACATTTGGCTGACTGGTGACTTTAACGCGAATTCATCTAGCTGGGGCGGAGACATAGACGATCAACGGGGGTCCATTCTTACTGACTTCTTCCTCCAACAGGGGATAGAAGTTGTCAACAACCCTGACAGTGAACCAACCTTCTCTACGAATAATGGCCGCAGTTGGATTGACTTGACCTGCTGCAAAAACCTTACTATTAATAAATGGCGAGTCGACGAGGGAGAAGCCATAAGCGATCATAAGTTAATAACATTTGAAATTATATTTAATACTACTTTCCTTATCGATAGTAGGGGTTGGAACCACAAAAAGGCAAACTGGACAACTTTCCAGGCCTCACTTAAAAATGCAATCAGTAATCTTCCTGACCCCAAAGACGCCCTCAATATATATGACCTGAACTTGCTTACCGAATTATTTCAAGATGCATGTGAGCAAGCTTGTGAGCAGTCCATGCCACACAGGGGCAAACTGTGCAGGCGATACAAGTCTTGGTGGACTGACGAGCTGACAAAAATTCGAAGGCAAGCAAACGCTGCCAGGAAATCTTACCAAGCAGCCAGGGAGCCCATTCTTCGCCAGCAGAGACACACCAAATACACTCACATGCGCAGGACTTACAAACGGGCTATCAAAGAGGCTAAGTTCGCAGACTGGTGCAGATTTTGTGAGCAGGCCACGGAAAAAGATCCCTTCTCATTACCTATAAAGCTGTTTACAGGGAAGATAAAATCAACCCCATCAATGCGAACTGTCGCAATTGGCAACCAGCATACAAAGAACATTAAAGACACCATGATCAACAACTTTCAAAAGTATTTTCCACCACGTCAGAACCTATTGGCCACCACAGAAGCTGAACCAGCAATGGAGCACGAGGGTAGCTCTGCGAACTTACTGATCAAAAGCTCAGAAATTGTGACTGCAGCCTATTCATTCAGTATCCATAAGGCAGCTGGACCTGATGGCATCCCAGTAGCTGCCCTCCAGCACATTGTAACAACCATCCCCGAATTCGTGACTGAACTGTTTAATCAGCTCTTCACTTTTGGCTGCTTCCCAAAGATTTGGAAACGGGCTACTGTCTGCTGGATTCCCAAAACCAAAGATTCAATGCGCCCTATTTGCTTGACACCAGTGCTAGGTCGCCTCTTGGACAAGATCTGTTCCAGAAGACTCGTGTACATCCTAGAATCCACGGGCAGCCTCAACAGCGACCAATTCGGATTCCGTCCAGGACGTAGCACGATCATGGCAATGGAGAGCATTCAACACACCCTCAAAGAAATCAAACACTCTAAGGAACATTGTGTTCTCTTATCACTTGACATCAGCAATGCCTTCAATAGTCCTAGCCACCATACAATACTTGAGGCTCCTCAGAACCTCAAGTGTGTAGTACCTTTCATGGCCCTGATTGTGGACTTCCTGAGGGAACGAGTGGTCTCTTGTAACGGGGTGAACTGGACAATGGAGAGGGGATGCCCACAGGGTTCTTCGCTGGGCCCCATTTTATGGAATGTGCTCATGGAGGGCTGGTTCCGAGCCATTACAAAGTGCGACCTGGGTAAGGGCAAGTGCCAAGCATTTGCTGATGATGGGCTTATTATTATATCAGCCCCATCTGCAAAGAAACTTGAGAAGCTGGTCCCGTTAGTCTGGGAGACATGTAAGTCTTGGGCACAAAAATGCTCACTAGAATTCAACCTCGACAAGACCAGATGCCTATTCCTGCCCTGTAATAAAGTTCAACGCCCTCCAGTTATTAAACTGGAAGGCAAATCGATCCCCATCGACAACAGCTTCAAATATTTGGGGTTCATATTTGAAGGATCAGGCTTGTGGTTGGACCATGTGTCTTACCTTTCTAAGAAAGTCAGGTCACTGGGCAGCCGGCTATACATTTTTGCAGGAAAAAACTGGGGCCTTTCCACTAAAGCTCGAAGACAACTCTTGCTGCGGGTCATTCGACCAATGATGTTATACGGTGCAGAAATCTGGGGCAGCAGAGCACACGATTCAAGAATTAAAAAGTGCCTATGGGCTGCGCAGCAACCATTTATGTTAGCACTGACGGGGGCCTATAGAACAACGCCGAAAGAGGCCCTTAATGTCTTGACTGGCTGCCTTCCTCTCCATCTAGAGGCTGAAATTAAACATAAGTGGTACAACTTCAGAAGTGAAGGATATCAAGACCACGACCCTCCCTTGTCATTCCTGGAGTATCCCCCCCCTTGGGAATGCCACCAATTTGAGGTTCACCACTGGGATCGTATGCAACATGGCACTGATTTAGAGATATATACTGATGGATCTGGGATAGATGGAAAGACAGGAGGAGCTTTCGTCGCATTTCAAGGCAATACAAAAGCCCATGAAGTCACTTTTAGCTTGAATCCATCATGCACTGTGTACCAGGCGGAAGTTCAGGCTATCTACGAGGCCCTTTCCTGGGTGCAGCAGCAGGTTCTCGTGACCAACCTCACAGTCAATATCTTTTCAGATTTGCTGTCAGCACTGATGGCGATTGCTGGCAACAAACCCAACACAAGGACAGGGTTGCGCACCCACCTCCTACTGAAAGACCTCGCAGATAAACCAGAACTGAAAGTTGCTTGGGTGAAGGCACACAACGGCGTCCCAGGAAATGAGCTGGCTGACAAATCGGCAAAGCGAGCAGCATTGGCTTTCCCTTTGGGTCGGGTCATGGACGTACTGCCCTCCCCACGATCCTTTAAGAACTCTCTTAGGGACCAGGCTCTAACTAGATGGCAGGATGAATGGGTCTCCAGCTCCAAAGGGCGACCAGTTTTTAAATACTTGCCACAGGTGTCTTGGCAGCCGCCCAGGCTAACTCAGTCGATAATTCACTTCATTTCGGGCCATGGCCCATTCCGACAGTATTTGTCAAGATTTAGACTAATTAGAGGCGAACCAGTGTGCCCCTGTGGATCAGGCTCCCACGATCCCAACCATCTTCTTGGGGCCTGCCAAGACCCCAGGGTGATTAAGGCCCGTGGGGAACTGGACAGGGCTCTTGGTGCAAACGGCGATAGGCCATCACGGCTACAGCGTGAGAATTTGCTGCAGCATCGTGCTCTGCCGGCCTTCCAGGCATTTGTTACTGATGTGATGGATATTTTCAAATATTAGATGGCAGATTGAGCATTACTAATGGAGCTATAACATAACTACGACTATTGCTTTTTCTTTATTTTTAATTATAATAATATTTGCTTGTACAAAAAAAAAATAAAAAAAAAATAAAAAAAAAATAAAATAAAAAAGGAAAGAAAAGAAAAATAGGGAAAAATTTAAATTATGTATATACTTCACAATCTTTGTTACTTGCATGTCCTTGGTCTTGGGGGCTTAGACGGAGCTCATTAACTTTTATTCCAGCTACCTGCTATACTAGATATTTCATTTCCATTAGTTTACTGGAACTTAAGTTTATTGTCATATATTGTCATATTAGTTTAACTTTAATATTTGGTTTCACTTTTAAATTTTGTTTATAACAATAAGAATTCTATTGTCAAACAAATCCCTTTGGAGTACTTACTGGTTGTTTGTATATATATATATATATTCTTCTCTCTAACAGAGACTTTTCCTCGCTGGTTCTGCCCAGGGTGGGTGGGACTTTCCTTTGGCTGTGTTTTTCCTCCCCTCCCTTAGACTTGCCTTATGGTCCCCTGGACTAGGTGGGCTGGGGTTCACCCCAAATCAACAATGTCCCTATCTACTATCTAGCGAAACCACAGCCAAGGGAACGGGCTTGGCAAAATTAGCGGGGAAAGAAGACCTTGATGAGCTTGACTCTAGTCTGGCTCTGGGAAGAGACATGAGAGGTGTACCATAAGTGGAAGACTTCGTCCCCCTCATGGGGGGCGATCGTAGCCGTTGAAATACCACTATATTCATCGTTTCTTTACTTACTTGGTGAGGCGGGAAGCGAGCGTTTCCGAGCGCTCACACTTCTAGCGCCAAGCCCGGGGGGAGCGCCACGTCGCCGTCGAAGGGGCATCGGCTGTTTCCTCTCGGGCGACCCGCTCCAAAGACACTGTCATGTGGGGAGTTTGATTGGGGCGGTACATCTGTCAAGCGGTAACGCAGGTGTCCTAAGGCGAGCTCAGCGAGGACGGAAACCTCGCGTAGAGCAAAAGGGTAAATGCTGTCTTGATCTCGATTTTCAGTACAAATACGGACCACGAAAGTGGGGCCTATCGATCGCTTTGATTTTAAGAGTTTTAAGCAAGAGGTGCCAGAAAAGTTTCTACAGGGATAACTGGCTTGTGGCAGCCAAGCGTTCATAGCGACGTCACTTTTTGATCCTTCGATGTCGGCTCTTCCTATCATTGCAAAGCAGAATTCGCCAAGCGTTGGATTGTTCACCCACTAACAGGGAACGTGAGCTGGGTTTAGACCGTCGTGAGACAGGTTAGTTTTACCCTACTGATAACCGGTCGTTGCGATAGTAATCCTGCTCAGTACGAGAGGAACCGCAGATTCGGACACTTGGCACGTGTGCTTGGTCGAGCAGCCAGTGGTGCGAAGCTACCATCCGCGGGATCATGACTGAACGCTTTTAAGTCAGAATCCCATCAAGCTCAGCAACGATACCGTCAGTGCCTTGAGCCGAGAGAGGTAGCGCTAGGCGTGCGGGGCAAGATAGGGGAGCGAATCCCTGGCCCGCCGCCTGATGTTCACCCCTGCAAACGGCCGAATCCAATTTCCCGGGTGGTCGAGTCGTTTATCCACTTGGGGTCGCGCCAAATCGTCCGCAGACGACCTAGGTACTGGTCGGGGTGTCGTAATTAGTAGAACAGGGACCACACTGCGATCTATTGAGACTCTGCCTTCGACTGGGGGATTTGTCCGCAACAGACGGAGGCATCCCCATTTTTTTAAGAGAAATTTACGCAACTATATAGCGTGAACAAAGCTACAGCATAACTTAGCATAATTTTATTTTTTCCAAGTCCAAAGGTGAACAGAACTACAGTAGCTGGCGAACAGAGCTCATTCGTGGTTGAATAAATTTTTGACAAATGCTACGGTTGGTTCTAGAAATCCCTTAAAAACGGGGCTTACTCACTCTTTTTTTGCCATTTGCTAGTGAACAGAGCTCATTTTAATGCCACCGCCAAAAGTCTGTCGTTTGCTAGATAACGAGCGCCTTAATGCCACCAAATAAGTCCTTGCTTGGGTGTAGAGTGTACCTAGACTTGAGTGAGCTTCAAAAAAGACTTGCGTTGGAGGGTCTCCCTAGCAAAAATTTCGAACTTCAACAGTCCAAATACAAACATGCTATCGTTTTGTCATTTTTACTGGTGATGGGAAACAATTGCCGGACGTGATGCGTCGACATCGGCATGGCAAAGCGGAGGCAAGTCTCACTCGTGACTGCCTAATTTTGTGTTGCGAACAAGCCTACAGGGTCCGGCGCTATATGTGCAGGTAGGGACGTGGAAAGCAAGCATGTAGATGAGGCGTTGTTACTAACCCACTAACCGGGATCCGCGCATTTCCCCCACGGGGGAGTTCGAACGAACGAGCCATGTTAGTTACCCCACTTCCTTAATAGGTGGGGAAGCTTAATAAGCCCTTAGCCCGAGGCCGGGGTAACTTAACACCACCTCTAACCCCGGCCGGTAATTCAATGCTGGTTCGCCGAACTGCAGCGGGCCGATGACGGGCGGGTTACGATTGGTTACGAGGAATCAACTTACCCTAACTGATACAAACGCAATAGAAACGTCGTAATTCCTACTTGAGGCCCGCTGCGGCGTGTTCCAACGGAAATCGAGAGAGAAAGTCTAAAGCAGCAGCAAGCACCCTTATATTAAAATGTCCGAAGAAGTGAAAACGAAGCTAAAATGCCCCATAGAGGGCTGCCAGTGGAGATCGAAAAATTACGAGCACGCGAACCAGCATCTTGTCCGAGCGCATAAAATTCACTCCCCCGAGCGCCGCAGGCAGCTCATCGTTGAACGGAAACGGGAACTGTTGTGTTTGGGCCAGAGAGCCTAAGACAATAATTTATTAAAACTGCCGCCGGCAAAGCATCCCGACAATGCGGCTGAAGAGCAGGCGACAACGTCGTCACCGAGATCGGCACGTTCCGACGATGAGACTGGCAGCGGCGGCAGCGGCAGCAGCAGCAGCAGCAGCAGCTGCCCGTCCGAGGACGATCACGGTGAAAGTCCCATAGCAAAACGCTAAGAAGCGGAAAGTCATTCGACCGAGCAAGCCCGAAGAGCGTTTCATTGATTTGTATTCTGAACACATCGAGGATACGAGCAAGTATTGGAAAGCGAAGATCGGCTTGGCCAGAAGCAAAATCGGATTAATTAACGAGAAGGCGGGGCAAAAGTTGGAACCCAATCTGGGCGGACCTACCAACTGGGTCCCCCTATTCGACATATGCTCGGTCAAAGACAGTGTCAAGCTGTTTGAGGAAGAATGCAAAATTCGCCCACAGACCCTTAAGAAATACCTCACGGCTTTTACAGAGTGCTTAGCCGCCCAGCTGCAGAGAAACGAGGGCCTGTCTGACCCGAATTTCCGCTTGAAAATCGAGCAGTTGTGCGAATGTCTGAAACTCAGAGCCAGAGCTTCCGTTCACAGGGGACGAGACCAGATGCAGGACCATCTCTATCAGACCATCAGCGGTGACGTTGACGAGGAGCGAGCGAAACATTGAAGAGCCCAGAAGTGGCTGCCACCGTCAAGAGCCTGCTGTCGAAAGCGTTCCTACGACCGAAAATGCGCAACTATCTTATCGGCTTCTGTGCCGTATGTGTGTCACTGGTCCAGGGCAAAAGGCCCAACGTTCTTTGCAATTTAACCGTACACGAATACTGAGTGGCAAAAAAGAGTCGCGCTTGTCCGGCATCACAAAACCGAAAAGCAGGGAGCCAGCACAATCCTCATCGAGGGATTACTCGGCGACGTCCTGGAATGGTTCCGCCGTGAAGGAGACAGGCAGAAGCCGCCCCGGAAACCGACGGAGACCCTTCTGTTCAATTCGGAAGGGCGGCCACTGAAACGGACCGATCGGCAGCTTACCATGCTACAGGCGAAGCACAGGCTACCGGTCGTCGAAGCCCGCGATGCCCGAAGAATTCTGAATTTGCTAAGTGTAATGTCCGGTTTGCCGGGCTCGTTCATTCACCGGTATCTGAATCACTTTCCGTCCACTGCTGCCCAGCATTATCAAGCAGGGAACGCAAGCATTTGTCAAAGCACGTACTGCAAAGTGAACAGTTTTTTGAACATAGCACCTTCAGAAGGCGTGACCCCTTCTGAAGAAGCTTCCAGCATAAGCAAAGGAGAAGAAGAAACTCAAGAGGAGGAGCAAATGGACTCTGATGGCAGTGCTTTTTAACCTATTAATTTTGTTAAAAGAATAAATAAATAAATATATATATATATATATATTGTAAGCTAACTAACTTAAACACACTTGCTAAAATACAGGTGAACAAAGCTAGAACGGGCATCCTGGGGCACGGGGCTGACTGTAGCCACCCTTCCCGCGATGTGCGCTGGACGACCCGGCAAGGAGCGAGCGAGCGTAAGTGCTTCCCTTAGCCCGCTTGTGCGCCCGACAGCACACGGTGGGGCCAGGCGGCGCCCCCCGGGGCTCTCTGGGGCACACGGGTCGGACGTTGCTAGAATACAGGTGAACAAAACTTGAACGGGCGTCCTGGGGCACGGGTTGACTGTAGTCCCCCCTTCCCGCGATGTGTGCTGGACGGCCCGCCAAGGAGCGAGTGAGCGTAAGTGCTTCCCTTAGCCCGCTTGTGCGCCCGGTAGCACCGTTGGGCCATACGGTGCCCCGGGGCTGTCTGGAGCATGAGCCGGACGACGCATGCGGTCTTAAACAGCCGCGTTGGGGCGTGTGCATGGAACCGCCCGTCGGCAACGTGCATTGCCGCCCAGACTGTAGAGATAGATACACCAAGCCAAATGTGACATCGGTATAATTTGCTTTCTTTGTTACTGAAACTCAGGTAAGTTTTGAACGTTGAGGGTAAGGTTATTTTAATAATTTTAATTTTAATATATGGTCTTTATTGATTAAAAGTTTGTTTTTTTTAAAATATGAGTCGGGTTTTGAAATGAAATAAAAAAGGAGATAAACTGCTCACCTAAATAAAATTTATTTATATTATTTATCACGACGTTAATATTATTTATCAAGTTTGTCCTGCAAAAATGGACAAGTTTCATTATGATATTATTTAAGAAGATTTTAGAAACTTATCCCTTTTATAATCACTTGATTAGAGCATAATTTTCTATTAATAAGTTTAAAGTGTCTAGCCAAACCAAAATTTAACATATATTATAACCATTATAATTATCTTATTAAAAATTCAGCGTATACCCCTTATCCTAAATCCTTGAATCTAGTTGTGTTTTGATTTTCGGAAATTTTCTATTATTTATTTTGGATTAATAGCTAGCTCCCACCTCCCTCTCTTCCCCGAATGAGAGTTCTGATACTTCTTCAGTAAGAAGCTGCACGTACACACAGTGATCAAGTTTTTCCAATAATTTCACTTTCGGCGGTGTTGATCATGATAAACTCTTGTCACTGTTATCTATCTGCAATGCTATTGACCATTACTCACAAAATCACACTAAGGGCAGTTCATTATCTACTTTCTTAAGTGCTTATTCTCAACTGAGACTTCACCAACAATGGAGTTGTATTGTTGAGATGAGGAACACTTGATTACAACAATGTCACTGTATTGTTGCTGAACACTCACAAGGGAATCGCTCGAACATGTATGTCACAGATTTCCACCAAATTGAAATATGTTACTCATCTGAAGCTACTATTGATGCTCGCAAAACAAGAGAGTGTGAGATTGTGTTTCTTTCAAAATAAACCGCGAAAACGAAAAAAATTCAGCATTCAAAGCCATACATTGTTAAAACGGTTAGGCTATGTGAGGTTCCCTTGCAGTTGAGAAGACTCAGCTGGGAAAGCAGATAATGAACCAGCCCTAAAACTCACTGGATAGAACAACGAAAGGTACTGTAATAGGCAATACATGTACAGTTTGTACAATCGCTGAATGACAACAGATATCTATACATAAATCGCTAACGCCAGTTGTACGACGGTATTTACTATCCCGGATACTTTCATGGATCTACTCTTATCGTACCATCTCTTTTTTAATAAGTGACTGCTTTACCTTGTTTATATAATTGACTAGCAGCAGACCCGGCATTGCCCGGAATAAATACACATATAAGTAAACAGTAAGGAACTATCCGTTCTATGAAAAATGCGAAAAACAGGACTTCTAGGTGATATACTGGAACTGTATTTAACTTTATTTAACTTGCCTCAGATTAAAATGATATCCATCTTCCCCACCGCGGAACATCACTGATAATTTAGACCTAATCTTTTTATACCCTTGACATAGAAGCTCGTATACCCTCTTGCGCTATTCGAAACTCCCGTTGTCCAGATGTTTCCACTGCCAGTATAGCCTTTTCTGTTTTAGATGCAATTTCTCTGACCAATATTCGTTCTTTCCCTTTCCATTCCAAACGTAAATTTTTCCCAGGCCTGGACGTTTGATATGGAGCTCAAGGGAGGCACGTGCGACATCTTTGCCTCCTCAATAGATGCTGACTTATCTACTCCTGTCACTACATCATCATTTTATGTTCATTATTAATAATTCTTGGAAATGAACGTTTAATCATCGCATTATCAGACTCTCAGCTTTCAAAATATTCACATTCACGCAGATTATAGTCAAAATGTACTGCTGTGTTACCAAATAAGCTACGTGATAATCCCGGCATAGTTCAAACACTGTTTTTTATTACTAATTCCGAATATCTTAAAAATAAACACACACAAATGCTTAGAATTAATATAGTAAAAATTCTTAATCATTGTTTAAAAAAATTTTAAATGTTCTCAATGGATAGACATCTCTAAGTATGCCACAGCTAGCCTAAATATTTTTTTAGTTACATAATCTTACTCTAGATGTACACTTGATGTTCTTGCAATTCACTCTGTTCTCCAGATGTTTCCAATTCCCGTATAGCCTTTCTGTTAAGAAACAAAACTTAGCCATTCATCACTTTGTGTAGTCAAGCGGTCACGATTCTTCTATTGACTGCTTCCTCTGTCGTCTTACGACTCTTTCTCAATAGTCTGATCACACCTTATTATCTCTAGTTATTGATTTTCAAGTAATTGTTAAATGCTAAGAACTCTCAATTCTAAGAAAAGCCTGAACAATAGGAATTTTTTGCATTGTTACAGAATTTAATCTTGTTACAGCATTGAATTGAAACTTTGCTTTGCATTGTTTGTCTTGAAATATATATTCTTGATCCCTGCATAATGTTGTTGAATTGGTTGTTGATACCAATTTTGATACCTATTGTTGCACAAACCTTTCCTTGCATTGTTGGTCATGAGATATTTCTCATTAAAAAGCCCTCCCATCATTATGAATATCAGTTTATTGTCGATTATTATTTTTTTCGAAACCGGAGGTAGACAATGACCTTTCTCATGATTTGAAGGTCAAGTATGCAAAATTTCATCAACATCGGAATAAACCTGTAGATTAGTGTAAGAAACAAACCTACAAACCCACCCAAAAACGTCCTTATATATACAGGTTATTTCATAATTGGTGTTCCGTCTTTAGGTCCAAATTACGACTCAAGGGGAACAGATGGGGGGAAATGAATATGTATTATTTGGTTTTAATGTCCACTAATTCAGAATAAAAACATATCGCGTCCCTGGGGGTGAAGGGGTAAATTTTAAAAATTTTAATTTTTAGGGGTAGGGGTTAGACCCCATGTGTTATTTAGAAAGTTAAAGAGCATCATGTAAAATGTGGGTTTAGCAAAAAACTCGTGAAAAAATCTTATCCCCTGCACTTTATCGAGTGGGTAAAGTGAAAGGTATAGCTAGCTAATGTAATGATCCACAGGGACGCGAAATGTTTTTATTCTGAATTAGGAGACATCAAAACTAAATTATCAATTTTCATTTTCCCCCCCACCTGTTCCCTTGAGCCGTTATTTGTACCTAAAGTTGGGACAACAATAATGAAACACCCTGTATATAGAAGATAGACTAGCAGAGGACCCGGCATTATCCGGAATAATTGTACTTGCAGGTAAGCAAAACAATCTCCAGAAGTTATATTATAACTCCAATTTGGATATAGAATAACCCACTCAATATACCCCATAGCGATGAGGCTATGCATTCTAATAAAAATACGAAAATCAGGAATTCTAAGTGATATACCGGAACTTTATTTACCTTTTGATATCTATGTTTATCACTGGGGAACATCACTAGACACTTTAGAAACCAGATTTTCTTCCCCTTGACGAAGAAGCTCTTATACACTCTTGCTGTATTCGAAACTACCGTTGTTCAGATGTTTTCATTGCCTATATAGATTTTTCGATTTTAGCTCCAGAGTTTCTCTGACCAATACTCGTTCCTTCACTTTCCTTTCCAGACACAGAATTTTTTGCTAATCGTCTGGATGCTTGATAAAGAGTATAAGGGAGATACGTGTGACTCGATAGATGCTGCCTCATTTATGGCCTGTCACTGCATCATCATTTTATGCTCATTAATAACAATTATTGGAAACGAACTTTCAATCATCGCATTATCATCGTCTCAGTTTCTAAAATATTTTCATTCATACAGAATATAGTCAAAAAGTATTTTTATCAAATGTTTGGATCTGCTTTGGTAGGTGATAACCCCGGCGTGGCTTTTTTTTTTATTAAATTTTAAAATATTTCAAAAAAAACAAACAAATGAAAACTCTTAGAATTACTACAGTTATAAATCTTAATGAAAATTCGAAAAAAATTTTTTTAAAGACTCGCAATGGATGCACCTCTCCAGATATGCCACTGCTAGTCTAAATAATTTCTTAGTCACATAATCTTACTTTTGTCACTGCTGTTGCAATTCCCTGTCTTCTCTCGATGTCTTGAAGCAACACTTGGCCATTCATCAGTTTGTGTAGTCTAGCGGTCGTCAATTCTTCTATTTACTTGCTTACCATTTGCTCAATACAGCCCGGGAGCTAAAGGAGTCTTTCCACTCTCAAATCAGCACGGAGCTAAAGGAGTGCTTTATCTGTCGTCTTTCCACTCTTTCTCAGTAGTCTGCTAATTGTCCATTATCTCCAGTTGCTGATCATTTTTAAAGATTTTCAAGAAATTGTTAAGTATTAAGAACTCTCTTTTCTGAGAAAAACCTGATTAACAGGAATTCTATGCAGTGTTAGAAATTGAAACTTATCTACATTGCATAAACTTTGCCTTGCATTCTTGGTCATCGTAGTGTGAGGGCTACGATGCTTGCCTTAATGATTCACGTTTTAAGGCGGATAGTTATAAAAATGATAAATAAATAAATAAATAAATAAATAAATAAACATCAGTATTATATCTCTTTTTATTAAAAAATAATAGTTAATATATAAAAATAAAAAATAAATAATAATTGACAAATTAATTAATAAATAATAAATAAAATCATATTAAAACTAGAAATATAAAATAAAATAAAAAGCTGACGTTTTGGATAGAAATTATTCTTTATCAAAGCAAAAACGATAATTTTCTAAAGACAATTACGATATTAGAGGATTATCCTGAAGTTATGAAATGAGTACTCGGCAATCGACAATCGAGCAGTGAAGTGTACATTACTTAGGATGGGAAGAAAGCAGCGCTTTCACAAAACTCATCTAACCAGAATAAATTCCAAATGAAATACACTGAGGTAGTCAAGAAGCCCAACCAACCCAAGCGGTTCCATATTTTACAAAAAAAGAAAATAAGATTGATGATTGTCAGAAACAAAATACAAACGAAATAAAAAATACAAAGAGAATGAAGATTATCACATCTTCCAGTAGTCTGGGAAAGACGTTGCTAATATCTTCAAAATTGACGTCAAGAACGTGCCTCGGTTTACGATACTTCGAATGCCAGTTCATATTGAATGAGTTCTTCAGTATCCCAGTCACAAGTTTATTGTCGTCAGTCTTTATCTTCTGTATCATAATCAAAAGGAGGTCCTGTATAAACTTTCTGAAATGGGCCATGTTTAAATCCAAGTGGATGGATTGGTGTTTCACCGTCCTTCTGTCCAGCTGGGCAATGGTCCTCAGGGTAAAATTCCTGAATAAGTATAGTTCACTCCATCTGGCTTTACAGTCGCGCATGCAGGCATGCCATAGAGGAGTACGGTCCGGATAATCGACTTGTACAGAAGTAGCTTGTTGTCAATGCTGACGGCGCTGTTGCATTCCATGAGATCTATGATACTGTACTTAGCCCTCTTCGCTTTGTTCAGAGCATAAACATATGCCGGTTCCATGAGAGTCTTCAGTGAATGATAACTCCCAGATACTTGTAGTTGTCCACCCAGTCCAGTTTCTTACTGAAAGAACAAGAGAATCTGGGGGACTTTTGAGCTTCCTTGCACTTTCCGACGTTAAGGTTCAACTTCCAGCAGTTAAACCAGTCTTCGACCTGCTTCAAGGCGCACTGCAGGCGAGTGGTAACGTGGGCTGGTTGGTGTGCCCACGTCATAATAGCTGTATCATCCACGTAAAAATAAGATTACAATTATCGGGTTTCGGGAAATCATGTACAAAGTAATTAGGTAGCTCAGGCCCGAGGACAGAACCCTGAGGGACACCGGCCTTTACAACACG
This sequence comes from Rhysida immarginata, assembly GCA_023313115.1. Classification (NCBI taxonomy): domain Eukaryota; kingdom Metazoa; phylum Arthropoda; class Chilopoda; order Scolopendromorpha; family Scolopendridae; genus Rhysida; species Rhysida immarginata. Next base: position 81,383 of record JAHWFO010112859.1, on the reverse strand, counting down.
GGGTGTGGAAAGATATTCTCCAAGTTTGGCTTGGTAGGTTCTGTCATCAAGAAAGGATTTCACCATCAAAATCAAATCAGCATGGAACCCATCTCTGATCAATTTGGAGACAAGACCCTCATGCCACACTTGGTCAAAAGCTTTACTGACATCCGAGAAATACCAGTCCACAGTACCTTGAGAGGTTCAGGGGGGTACTCAGGTCTTCAGCGAGCCTCCATATCTGCATCGGACAAGAGTGGGCAGCACGAAAGCCAAACTACTCTTCCCGAAAAAGGTCATTTGCTAGACAGTGGTCTTGGAATCTGACGAGAATCCTTTTCTTTAACACTTTGGACATCGAGGGTAGCAGGCTAATATGTCCGTAGCTCGCCGGAATTGCAGGATTTTGCCCCCACTTGGAGATACTCAACACAATAGATGGCTTCCAAGCCACAGGAGAGCAAGAAAATTTCCAGCAGTTGCTAATGAAATTGGTGAGATAGACAATGAAGTTCTTCGGGAGATTTATAAGGGCAATATTCACCTTGTCTCTTCCTGGAGCCTTCTTCTTTTTCAGTTTACTTATGATGTTGGTAATCTCTCCAGCCTCGATGTTGTTTGTCGATAAATGCTGCGGGACTTCATCAAAGTTAACAATACCTTCTTCCACACGCTGAGACATGATTTGGATCTCAGGCTAACGATGGTAGGAGTAACAAACTGCATTTCCAGTGAATATGCCATGACTTGGGCCTTGTCCTGCTCAGTTTGCACATAGTTACCTTGTGGTGTACGGAGTAAAGCAAGCGATCATTCTTCTTCTGTAAAGCTCTGACCATACTCCAAATGGAATTGTCGCGAGCTGACAAGCTTTTGAGTTTTTCATTCCATATAGCGTCCCAAAGCTCATTTATATCCTCTTGGACTCGTCGCACTAACCTGTTGTACTTGGTTTTGAGCCAAGGTTCACGATAGCGTTGCCACAGTCTACGGGTCCTGTTTCTTTCAGCAATTAGGGGTTGGATTCCGGGAGTGAGTTGGAATCGATGAGGAGGTTTATTCGCTGATGGATACTTACTAGCTTCTATGGCACTATTGATACATCTGGTGATGTCATCAACACTTTGATCGATGTCCTCTGTACAGTAAGCAACGTCGGGATGGCAGCCATAGTCCTTAAGAATATCTTTGTAGAGCTTCTAGTCTTGATGAGGTATCAGTTCCTTTCGGAAATTTATGTCAACATTGTCAAAGATCAACGCCACAGGCTTGTGGTCAGAAGAAAGGTCATCAATCGTGAAGATATTGTACGGTTTGAAGAAACCCTTCAAGAGCAAGATGTCTAAAACGTCACTACTAGGGGAGTGGTGGCAGTAGTAGGTGTCCTCCAGAGGCCCAGCAGCGGTGATATCATCTCTACCTTGTACGTAACTATAGAGAATCATGCCGTTGTAATTCTGCGTTCTGAAGTTCCAGCTTGGGGTTTTGGCATTTAGGTCACCAGCCAGAACGACTGGAGTGTCACCACTGAAGAGTTCATCAAGCTCGCTAATGTCAAGATAATGTTTAGGTGAATTGTAGAGCGCCACGAACTTCACTTCACCACAGGAGACATCATTGATAATGATGGAGGCCGATTCCATACCTGCATAAGACTTGAAGACTAATTCTTGGTGTTGAATTCCCTTCTTAATGATGATCGCAGCGCTTCCAGAAGCACGTTTTGCAGCATTTGAAGCCATTCGATCCTTACGGTACACACAATATCCAGGTAGCTTGAAGTCTTGGCTTAGTTTGAGTTGAGTTTCACAGAGGAAAGCAACGTCGATTTCATGCTTTATCAGAAAATTGTGAAACTCGATACGCTTTTGGGGAATGCCCCTATCGTTCCATATCACGCACCAAAGTTCACCTTTGTTGATTACAGTATAACGTTGTGCAGCCATACTAAAATTAGTTGGTCTTAAGTAACCCACTCAACTGTGTGTAACTTTTGCCTAGATTAGAAAACAAATGAAAGATACGTACTAATTGTTTATACATACCTAGTAGGTCGTTGATGTTCAGGCCTTGATCTTCCGGTTTAGACATGGCGGCAGCATAGGATTTTTCTGCTGTCACTTTGGAACTAGATATTCTTTGAACCTGGGGGTATTTTGGACAATTCGTGTAGCTAGAAGTGTGCTGTCCACCACATCTGAAGCACTTTGGGGGGTCTTGTCCTTTAATCTTGGGGCAATCTCTAGACTGGTGCTCCTCTGCATACTTATTGCAATGAGGATCTTCCGTCCAGCCCATTGCTACGTGTCCGAAGCGCAGGTAGTTGTAGCACTGTAGTGGCTTCTTGTTCCCTCGAAAGGCCTCTAGTAGCACTGCCAGCGGCTCAATACGTGTTATGTTTTTCAATGACTGGTTGTGTTTAGTGTTCGGGAGCAGAACCAAAACTATCGGCATATCATAGGATCCTTTGGCTTTCCTCAATCGAATTACCTTTTCTGGGTAGTAGTTGCTCATTTCAGGTCTTCTTGGAAGTCATTTAGATCATAGGTAACATCAACGTTATGAATGACGAACTTCAGTACCTTCTCCGACTTCAGTAGATGATGCTGAATTTTTAAAATATTATCAGACTTAATTCCAGAAACTAACCTTTTGTGAGTTTCTTCGTCTTCACATTTAACTTTGACGGTTTCAGCTCTGCCCGTATGAACGGTGTTCTTTTCATCTGGAACATGCTTCTCGAGCTCAGTTAAAATCGTCTTAAACGGGACGCCATGAGCCCGCACGATAATCGGCGGTACATACCTCTTCATGATTCTATGGACTTCATTATCTAGCGACCTTGTCCATTTTTCAGATTCCTCATTCTAGACGCGCTGACGACTTCTTCGTTTACTCTGGAGATGGTCTTTAGGTTATCGATCCTCGTGTTCTTTCTGAATTTTTTATTACTAACACCAATCGAGGGACTGACATCCACTTCTTCATCGGTTCCATCAGAGTGACTTTTCTTATAGCCACTATTTGTCGAGCAGTCACTATTTTCAATTATATCCATAGACTCCATACTTTCTGCACAGGATATAGTATTCAAAACATTACTTACCTTGCTGTTATCAACCGGCATATATTCCGTGGAGTTTCCTGCCTTCGGAGTCGCGGAGCATTTCCCAAAGGTTTGCTTAAGTTCACCTATCTTGTTATTAACATCTCTACGAGAGTCTTGAATTTCCTTGTTGATACCTTCGAACTTTTCCTCAAAACTTTTGTGTAAGGATTTGACTTTTCCCTCCAGTGCACTATACTTAGCGTTTATTTCATCCCGGAGAGCTTCTAACATTTCATTGAAGACTAGGTCAAATCCAGCAAACCTAGCATCCAAGCACGCATCCTGGTAGGCTTTTTCGCAGGACACAGTTTTACCATCCGCCACTAGCAAATGTTCTTTAGCCGACTTCAACGTGGTTAATTTGGATGAAGCCATCATATATAATTGTATAGAAACGGGGGGACGGGAGGGGCGAGTAACCTCGCAGCTAGGTGCGTGCTAAAGAAGCCTTCCTAAGAAGGAAGCACGTAGCTTTAAGAAAAAAAGAACAAGTCAGGTTTGCGAGAAAATTAATTATCTATGCCAGAGACCCACTCATGAATTATTAGAGTAATAATAGATGATATGAAAAAAAAATGTCCTTAATTAGGTTTGTGAGGAAATTAATCCCAATGCCAGGGACCCAGAAAGATAATGAGCGTCCTGATGTACTGGTTTACGGGTATATTAATTCCAACGCCAGGGACCAGCACATAAGACGTAACAGAAGGTAAATATCGCCCTGAAAAGGGCGGACCGTAAAATGATAGTAATGAGATGATACCTGAAAAGAGATTAGAGGTAATACCTTGAAGAGCTAATATGTTTGGATTCTGTGTCCTTGTTGTAGTTCCTTCAGTGATATACCATATCAAATGAGTACTAAAGGACGCCTTTAGATGTAGTTGGCATAGGGAACAGTAAGACGGTATTGGCTGAAAAAGTAGAAGAGTACTAATGGGAGGAAATTGAAGACGTGTTGGAATAGGACAGGAAGGAGGACAAATAAGAGATAATAAGAGGGCGGCGAAAAAAATTCAATAGGATAGCACATACAAAATTAAAATTATAAAAAAGTTTAGGAATGATAGGGTGTCTAGCAAAAAGATTTCGTTAAATTCCCTGAAGAGAAAAAAAATTCCCTTACTCTTCCCGGTTACACAATTTTTTGACAATTCCCGATTACTAATTACCACTAGGGGATGTTTTCCTTGCAATGCAAAGCGTTGTGGCGTTTGCCATTTTTTAAACCCTGCTACCTCTATTTCCAGCAGTGCTTCCTCCTTTACTTTCAGGAATAACCAGAAACTGACCTGTACCTCTCACAACTTAATTTACCTGTTACATTGCAAAGTATGCCAGCATAAGTTCGACATCCTTAACATGCTGACACCTCAGTCGCTAAACACTTTAATTCCCCTGGCTACTCATTACAGGCCACCAGCCTTTATGTTCCTTGTAGGAACTTCCATAACAATAAAGAAAGAAAGCAATTAGAGTCTTTTCTTATTTGGAAATTTAATTCCCTCACACTTAATGGCATTAACCTTAGCAAAGGCACCATTCTCTCAGTACCTTTTCCATATTCCTCTTCAACTTCAGCTATTCCCTAATTTGTCGTCGGCTCTCTGGGCCCTTTTCTTTTTCTTTTTCTTTATCTTTTCTCAGTTATATATTCTTTAATTATGTTCTCTCATATTTTTCTACTTCTGTGTTCATTTTGTGTCCGTCCCTGTACTCTTTTATCGTGGGCTCTCTATACTCTTTAATTTTAGTGACCTTTTTATGCGATACTATTTTACAAGGTGACTAGCAACCGGCAATTGTCAAAAAATTCTGTACACGAGATCAATCTTGGAATTTTTTTGTCCTCTTCAGGGAATTTCACGAAATCGTTTTGATACACACCCTATCATTTCTAAACTTGCTTACAATTTTAATATTGTATGTGTTATCTTATTGCATTTTTTCGCTGCCCTCTTATTACCTCCTATTTGTCCTTCTTCCTGTCCTATCCCAACACGTCTTCAAATTCCTCCCATTGATACTCTTCTACTTTTTTAGCCAATACCGTCTTACTGTTCCCTATGCCAACTATACAGTGAGTGGCAAATTATTATGACCACCCCTTTAATACAGTGTTGGGCCACCTTTGGCTCTTATTTCTGCTTGCATTCTTCGGGGCATGGATTCTGTGAGATGTTGGTAGGTTGTAAGAGGAATTTGAGACCAACTCTGAAGAACTGCACCTTCTAATTCCTGCAGATTTGATGGTACTGGATCCTGCTGCCTGAACGCTCGTTCGATCACATCCCAGAAATTGGGATTGAGATCTGGCGATTGTGCAGGCCAACGAAGCAAGGTAAACTCTCCGGCATGTTCTTCGAACCACCTGAGGACGATGCCAGCCTTATGACAAGGAGCATTGTCTTGCAGGAAGTATCCATCTCCGTCAGAGTACACCATTAACATAACGGGATGTACTTGATCTGCGACAATATTTAAATAATGTTGGGCACGCACACGTCCGTGCAGAGGAATCAAAGAACCCAAACAATGCCAAGAAAACATCCCCCAAACCATAATACTACCGCCACCAGCTTGAAGTGTTGTGGCGATGCAGGTGGGGTCCATGCTTTCGTCTTGTTTTCGCCATATTCTAACCTTGCCATCTGCATGACGCATTTGAAATCGTAACTCATCAGACCACATGACATTTTTCCAGTCATCTATAGTCCAATCCTTGTGCTTCTTGGCAAACTGGAGTCGTCTACTCTTGTTCAAGGCTGACAGTAGAGGCTTTCGAACTGGTCGTCGGCTTCCTTAGCCTAAACGGTTTAATCTGCGGCGAACAGTTCGTTGAGAGGCGGTCACACAGTTTGTCCTTGACTCAGATTTGCCGCTATTTGACGCACTGTTGCTCTTCTGTCGCCCTGGACAACTCTAGCCAATCTCCTTTCAGCTCGAGCATTGAGGAGCCTGTGACGACCAAACGCTTGACGTTGAGAGACGGTTTTTTGCTTGGTGGTCCACTCTCTGTAAACAATAATAACTGCTGCTCTCGAACAGTTCACAAATTCAGCTGTTTTGCTGATACTGGTTCCGACACTGCGCGCGCCGACGATCATCCCGCGTTCAAACTCAGTTAAAACACGTTTTTTGCCCATATCGTCACAAAAACACAGTGCAACTGATGGTTCACCTCACCTGCATTCCCTTACTATAGCTATCTAACCCTCTAGCGGCAGCGCTGTGACACAATAGCTCATATGCCTAAAACTCTCAGGTGGTCATAATAGTTTAGCTACTCTGTGTATATAAAGGCGTCTTTTAGTACTCCTTGCCAAAACTTCAGAATCCCGGGTTATTGGGTCTATCGTAAAGATAGAATTGTTACTCCCAATGTGAAGGTCTCATTTGGAGGTGCAGCAATTATCGTTAAAAAAGGTATTCAGAATCTGGAAGACCTCATTCGGATGTATACAGGATTGGAAGTTACTTTTGTTATTATCACGGATACTACTGTTGGCGATGTAAAGTTCCTGGCTCTTTACAACTCGCCCAAGCATAAAATTTATGTTTATGAGTTCGATGAGCTATTCTCTGGGAATTTCCTAATGGTAACTGCTGGGGACTTGGATGCTAAGCACTCACAGTGGAACTTCAAACGTCATAATGAGAACGGTGTCATATTATATGGATATATACACAGCAAAATTCCGATAGGTCCTGTAAACGACACGTATTACTGCGCCCCCTCACCTACAAGTGATGTCCTTGATATTGTGTTGCTGAAAGGCTTTTATAAGCCATTCGATATTTTTACTGTTGATGATTTATCTTCATTTCATAAACCGCACTGGATTTTGAAAATGTAAATATTGACTTTAGAGAGCAAATGGGGCTTAAACATGATTGGAAACTTTTTGGAGATCTTCTCAAAAATGACAGTAATCGGTTCAATGGCGTGCATAGTACGGAGGAGATAGACATAAATAAATGTTGAAAGGGTCACTACACGTATTACTGATGCCATCAATGCTTGTGCTTCTCCAGCAGACATGAAGCGGCCTGATCATTTAGATCTTACTCCATCAGTCAAGTATCTAATAGACCAAAGAAACAGGGCAAGGAGGCAATGGCACCGAACACGAGAGCCTTGGCTTAAAACCAAATATAATCGACTTACGAGAAAAGTACATGAGGAAGTAAATAAACTTCGAAACGAGAGATGGAATGAGAAGGTGTAGACTTAGTCAACCCTGGACAATTCTATCTGGTTCATAATTCGAGCCTTACGAAACAAAAAAGCCATGAACATACCACCGGTTTTAGACATCAATGAACATTTTATAACTAATGACCAAGACAAAGCACAGCTTATTGCTGATTAGCTTAAAGAACAATTTGTGACTCCAAAGGATGATCGTCCAGAAGGACTAGAAATATCCAAAATGGTAGAAAGTAGCATAACAAAGTATTACAAAACTAGCCATCAAGTGGCCAAACATGATATTCAGGTAGCTGAGATTCAAAATTGCTTTAAGAAACCCAAGAAAAAGAAGGCACCAGGTACATAACAATGTCTTAAAAACTTACCGCAAAATGTAACTGGTGATATCATTAAAAATATAAACGACAGTTGGGATAACTGTTAGTTTCCCGATATATGGACACAGTCTATTGTCCTAAGTATTCCTAAACCCGATCAAAATCCTGCAAACCCTGTAAGCTACAGGCTCATCAGCTTACTGTCTTCTCTTTCTAAAGTCTTGGAGAGAACAATCCCCACAAGATTCTTAGTTATTTTATAAACGTCGGAGTTATGATAAAGTATATATTAATTAAGATAAATAAAACTCCTTTAATTAAAATAAAATATATTAAATAAATAATATAAAACAATGAAAAAAAAGTCACCGAATTAATAAAGTAAATGTTGAAGGACGAAACACAAATGAAACAAAGGTCTTGTGGAGAAACTCAGATGAAATACAGAAGAAACACAGAAGAAACGAAGGTCTAGCGAAGAAATGTCACACGAAATGTCTTCTTCATCTGTAACTGTGTGCTTCCCTGTGTTCGTGTAATATTTCTTATTGTTTTATATTATTTATTTTAATTTATTTTATTTTAATTCAAGAAGTTTTATTTATCTTAATTAATATATACAAGGTTCTTAGATTTCTACACAACCAATAATCTCATCCGTGCAGAACAATTTGGTTTTTGGGCGGAACATTCTTGCCAACTCCAAGTTTGGAGACTTATAGCGGATGTTAACACTCCTCTTAATCTTTCGATGTATGGCGGCGTCATCTTCTTAGATGTTCATAAAGTCTTTGATCAGGTTTGGAATGAAGCCCTTATTTATAAAATGATAACTGATGGTTACCCACATGATTTACTTAGTCTTGTTCACTCGTTTCTGTCCAACAGGTCTTTTCAGGCCAGACTTGGAAACGAATTATCTAATACCTGTGAGATAAATGGCGGTGTCCCGCAAGGATCAGTGCTGGGGCCAGTTCTGTTCAATTACTATATACGTGACTTTCCTGAAATCTCTTACTGGAAACTATATTTTTATGCAGATGATGCTGCTATACTGACATGGGCACTCCAGTCTAGTGTTGTTGTATCACGTCTGCAGAAAGGCCTTAAAAATGTGAAATCAGGTTTAGCAAGTGGCGAAACTGAATGTCGACAAATGCAAAGCAATGTTTATCACTAAGAAATCTTAACTCCTTAAACTTATATGGCAAATATTTGGAATGGGTTGGTAATTATAGATACCTTGGCGTTGTTATTGATTCAAAACTATCATGGAATATGCATGTGACTTATGCGATGAACAAGGCCAAAAAAGCAAAGTTTAGCCTATTTGCTCTGTTGGGTGGTAACAGTGCCCTCAGTATTGATAACAAACTACTGTTATACAAAATAACTGTTCGTGTCATCTTGCTATATGGCATGCCCGTCTGGGCTACAATTTGCAAGACAAGATGGAAGGAACTCCTAACTTTTCAGAACATTACCCTAAAGACTATTGCTCACAATTACTCCATTCATAATGATTTCAATATGACCCATGTCGGGAAATATGATCAAGAGCTCATAAAAACCGGACTGCCTATTATGGTAAATCATGTTAATGATCAAGTCTCTGGCATTCTAAAACAATCTCTACATAGAAAAAGGTACCGTAATCCAAGACATATGTTAATTTTTATCCTTGATGACAAAGTCATCATCCCAGATTACTGGGTTTCATAAGTTTTTTGTGGCTTATTATGTGTTATACTCCTAGTTCAGACAATCGACAATCAAATTACCCTCCACCAAGAGGAGATAATTTTCTTCTTTCATGCTTTGGATGACCTTTGTGGGTACATCAAGCTTGTTTTCTAGTTCAGTGTAATTCCTTTGGAATATGAGTATGAAGGGCGAGATTATGGAAGCTATGCTTCAAGTTCCACACGAATGCCGATACACTACACTGTTCGATTGTTGATACTCTTTTCATAACTTCAAGATAATCCTCTAATATTCTAATTGTCTTTAAAGAATTATTCTTTTTGCTTTGATAAAAAATAGTCTCTAGCCGAAACGTCAGCTTTTTATTTTATTTTATATTTCTAGTTTTATTATGATTTTGTTTAATATTTATTAATTATTTTGTCAAATATTATTTATTTTTTATTTTTATTTAATAACTATTATTTATTGTATTCCAGGGTTTTTGTGTCCTGTCCTTTTCTCTTATAAATATCCGTTCATTTTTTTTTTTTAATTTTTGAGATGTAAGAAATTATGTTAAAACAAATAAGAGAATAAAACTTCTATCTCGTGCAGCTGCTCAAGCTTTTGCTGAAAAGTTGAGGGTACTTTACCTAATGAACTAATAACTAGAGGATATTTATTTTTCGTATATTTTTTGTAATGTAATAACTTCTGTACGTGAATAACTTCTGTACGTAAATAACTTAATATTTACCTAAACATATCAAGAAATTATAAAGATCTCAACTGATTGTGTGAGAGAACATCCTTGCTGCTAAAACTGACGCTGTCCATATAAACAACCACATTCAGGACTTGATTCCACGGTCTGTGACTGAATACAACTCTATTGAAACGGGTACGTATTAATGAGGAAGAAAACAGAGTCCCTAAACTCTCTCAATCCATCTCTGAAGTATTTTGTAATACAGACAGAACTAATTCAGTACTCATAGCCTTTCTTTAATATTCTAAAATGTTAAGGATGGAATATAGAATTTTCTTGGACAAACCCAACTGCAACACAAAATTACAGTGCAAGAATTTTAAAGAATTCTTTTCGTTTTTCCAAAGTGATTATACAGGGTGTTTTTGAATTAAGTACAGATTTTTTGGGAGATGATAGAAGAGATTCTTAGAAGTATTTTTTGTCACATGAACATGGGGTCCCCGTAGCTCCGTTTACTTACAATACTGCATTGAACAATCAAATGACACCGGGACGCAGTGTACGTTGGTAGGCCTAGATTATTTTATTTTTAACAATTAACACATCAAGTGAACTTTTTAAAACAAATCTTCACCTACTGCTTTCCCAGAATGCGATTAGTTTATTAACATATGGACTAATCGTATTTTACAATGGGGTTGGATACCATGGAATCTCCTTGACGAAGTTTGCCCGAAGACTTTTCAACACACAAGCACGTGCACCTTGAAATTTCTTTGCAAACAATTACTTTAAAAGTTATTACAGTAGATTGCTTGTGTTAATTGTTAAAAATAAAATAATCTAGGCCTACCAATGCACACTGCGCCCCGGTGTCATTTGATTGTTCAATGCAGTATTGTAAGTAAACGGAGCTGCGGGGACCCCATGTTCATATGACAAAAAATACTTCTAAGGACCTCTTCACTGTCATCTCCCAAAAAATCTGTACTCAATTCAAAAACACCCTGTATATATTTTTATTAAGGCTCTTTCATGTGTTCTTATTTATAATCAAATTCAGATATTGCAAATTTCATCAAACAAACGGATCGAGCAATGCCGAGCATAACAACTAGTTAATAATAAATAATAATAAATGCCATCAAACAATGACGATAAAAACAATGTATGTTCAACTTTGGCATGGTCTTTTAATCCTTTGGTCTGTGCACTCGCGGAAATTCCATTGTCGGAGTCTAAAAATTGGACTTTTGTATTTACTGAAGAGTCGTTTTTTGCCTCCTCTATTGCATGATTTTGGCTACAGTCCAAGCTTAACAATGTAATTTAAGCTTAACAATCTATTATGTGTTCGGCAACAAGTATTTAACATTAGCTGACAGTTTTGTTACGTTGTACGATCGTTAAAATACTTTAAGTTTGGGCTGTAGACAAAGTCAAGCAATAGAGTATGCAAAAATCGACTCTTCAGTAAATATAGCAGTCCAATTGTTGATTCCAACAATGGAATTCGCGCGAGTGCACAGACCAGGGGATTAAAAGTCCATGACCTTGGCAACATAGCGATGACGCTTACTACGTTAAAAAAATGACAGCAACAATACTGATACAAACAATGTATATGTAAGCTTGGCTACATAGCGATGCCATTAGCCAATTATAATGTAAATTACAAATATATTTAAGGCGAATAAAATAATATGTGCAATGGCAACTGAGTTTAAGGTTCGAGTTCAGGTCGTGGAATTTATTTTATTATTTTTCTCTATTTAATTATTATTATCGGAGGTATGGCGTGAAAAATGGTAAATATTGAATATACCCAAGCGGTCTGTTAAAAATTGATTGCATGCAATTTTTGACGTCATTTTGCCCATGCGCCTTGCGGAAGGTGTTAGGAAGCCCTAGAAACGATGTCCAGGGGTTTTGTGTGAAAGGGCGGGGGTGTAGTGCAATGTCAGGGTCAAGAGTGGGCGTGGCTCTGAAAACGAGAGGGACTAACGGGTAAAATATAAGAAAAATATCTTTAAAAATGAAATATTAAGGATATTTGTTGATAAATACGAAAGTAATTGATTCAGATAGGTCAATAGAGAAGAAGAGAAATCATGCTTACTGCTTGTGGCATATGGCAACTGGGGGTACTTTTGGTAATTTTCGAAATAAAACTAGTGGCCGAATCGAATCTAACATTCCTAATATTTAATAATAAATTAGGGGGCTTAAAAGAATCGAATCGCTATACGTAAAGATAACGTAAATGCCTATCTAATGCTGTTAATAAAGATGAAACATCGCGACACTAACGTTTATAATCCACAATAAAAATATCTAAAATTCAAATAACAACCACTACAAATAGTTCGAAATCACCGCGATTATTCATGGCTGCTATGGAAAGGTAAAGTGCGTTCGACCAACACCTCCTAGAGAGAAGGCCTGCGGACAAAAGGTGTATACATTGTTACATCATTATCAAGCGGCCAAATTTAGGGCTTATTATTGGTAGAAATACGATTAGCAATAGCTGCATGATGATGATGTAATAATGTAGACACCTTTTGTCCGCAGGCCTTCTCTGTAGGAGGTTTTGGTTCGACGGGATGAAAACGCAATTTTGCCACTAGTGGCGTTACTGCTCCCGGTGGTAATAATTTCAATCTGGCTAAAAGTATGAAACTCTCCTTGCTCCAAAATTATTAATTTTCCCCACAGATTTATTTATTTACAAAGGGAGTGTCCCAAAGTAGTATTAATGGCCTAAAGGGAAAGAATACAAACTGTCGCTCCTCTTATTCATTATCTTTATGGACTGGATACCCAGAGTAAGTCAAGGCAATGAACGTGTTGGTGAGAGTGACTGTTTGGTGAAAAGGTTGCTCTTTGCTGATGACCCTGTCTACGGTGGGTATTCATGGATTTACTTTCAGCATGTTCTACACTCTGTCCAACGAAAGATAAAATAATTTAAGGACGGAAAATTCAAAATTAGCCAATCAGGGCGAGCAACTATTTCTGGAAGTTTATAGAGCATTTGAAATATAGTAGCCCCCGCCGTACCCAGGGGGGGGGGGACTGAGAGAGGCTGGCCCAATCCAGCTTGTGGAGAAGGGGTCCCCCATGTAATAGATTTAATTGACATGGTGGACAATTTCAGGGGGGGGGCTGCAGCCCTGTCATCCCCCCCCCCTTTGGGTACGGCCTTTGCCCCCTTCTTTGAATAGCTATTATTAGATGATAGCCGAGAACACCACTGAATGGGTAATAGATATCAAAAGACACCTTAGCTAGGTTTTCTTTCGTTGGACTGAGTGTAGATTGGTTTGTGGTCACATGTGAAGAGGTTGGGATGAAAATCCATGTGGCTGAGACTGCAGAAGTCGTGGCTCTTTCAATACAGCCTACTCAGTCTGTTCTCCATGTTAAGAGTGCCTCACTGAGACAGGTGGAGATTTAAATATTTCGGGACTGCATTCATGAGTGATGAGCGACAAGAGAGAGATTGAATGCTCGGATTAGTGCACTAACCTGCGTCCGTCAAACACGAATTGTAACGATCCGTAGTAACGAAACATGAGCTAGGAAACAAAAGCCTAGTTCTCTGTTCTCAAGTCTATCTTTGTCCCGATGCTCACCTACGGTCATGAATCTTGGATAATGGCAGGTTCAAACGGTTAAAATGAGACTCCCTACTCGATAGAGTGCATATCAGTGCAAATCCTCTTTACTTTGTTGAGTCGCTACTTCTTCATATTGGGAGGTATCAGTTGTCACGTGTTACAGATGTTGCAAACAGATCTTCCCAGTCAGGTGCTATTTTTCAAGCCCTCTCTGTGAGAACCAGGTGGTCGGCCTAGAACTAGATAGCCAGACACGAGGAATCTCTTTGAGGGCGGAAGATCGCGAGCAATAGAGATCCTCCATAGGGTTGCTCCCCCTCCCCGCACCCCCGATCCTAATGGATAAGCGGATTTGATAAGCAAGTAAGTAGTCAATATCGGAGCTGTAAGCTCATTACACAAGTTCTTTACTTGTATATGGTACTTAGCTAAATTAGGAGTGTGCAGATCACGATTGCTAGTTTAAGTACAGGGGGAGGTAAGTTCCAACTTTCCATGTTTTGTAGGAAGAAAAATTGGTAAGGAGGTATGGTATTATGCTAGGGGGTTAATTCGTAAGTAAGTATCACATATTCCCCCGCACAATAAATATGTCGGGCTGCCGGAGGGCCTATCGCAATCTCAACCATGAAGGTTTCGAACACCTCACCGTCAATCACCGTACAACTTTGTAGATCCTGACACCGGCGCCCATACGCAAGCCATCGAACGCCAGAAAAACCATCGTTAGAAGCATTGCATTTGTCCGACAATATCAATTCTTATTAGAACGTGCACATAGAGGTTAAATTATGCGTCGACTTTTGTAGACTACATTGAGTGGCCAGTTTAATAGGAACACGCACCACTACGTATCACTTGGTCACATAAGTCAGTGCCAATATAAAGCGAGAGCACACCTGTCAACTGCAACCGGTTTGACAGTCACCATGGGGAAAACAAATGATCTGATCGACTTTGTGCGCGGGATGATAATTGGTGCCCGGCGATGTGGACTGAGTATTTCCGAAACCACAGGTCTTTAAGGCTTTTCCTGAACAACCATTTCAAGGGTTTACCAGGACTAGTTAAACAAGCAAAAAACAACCAGCCAGAGACAAACCTGTGGTTGCACACGATTCGTCAATCCAAGGGGTGAGAGTAGGATGGGAATGCTATTTCGTACCAATAGAAACGTCACGACTCGTCAACTCACCGTGGAGTACAACACTGGACCGCAGAATAACGTCCCTAAACCCAATACACGCCGTACATTGGCAAGGATGGGCTACCCCAGCCGACGGCCAGTTTGGATTCCTTTGATCTCCACCAAAAACCGCAAAAAAGTCTCCAATTTTTCCGTGATCACCAATGCTGGATCGTCAACGAATGGAAGAAGGTCTGCTAGTCGGATGAATCCCGTTTCCTACTGATGGCTGACGCAGAATTTGAAGACAACAGCACGAAGCGAATGACCCTTCCTGTCTGGTTTCTACTGTTCAGGCTGATGGAGGTTCTGTAATCGTCTGGAGAATGTTTTCCTGGCATACTCTTGGTCCGCTAACACGTGTAAAACAACGCCTTAATGGTCAGGGCTACCTGAACATTGTTGCCCACCACGTTCATCCCTTCATGGCTACTGTTTCCCCCATCGGAAGAATACTTCCTGCGGGACAGTGCTCCGTGTCGTATCGTCTTGGAATGATTCCAGGAGCACGATAATGAATTCAGCTTACTCCTCTGGCCACTACAGTCCCCGGATTAGAACCCAATCGTACATATTTGGGGTGAGCTGAAACGGGTTATTCGAGGCAGGGAACCACCACTATCCAGTAAGCATCAACTGGGAGCAGCTGTTGCATCCGCATGGACAAACATCATGGAAAAATGCTTCCAGCGGCTAACTGAAACCATGCCAGGGCGAATTCATGCTGTTATATGTGCTAGGGAAGGTGGCAACACATAATCAGGGAGGTGTTCCTAATAAACTGGCCAGTTAGTGTATATAAGATTCCTGTGCAAGAAACGATACAAGAAATTATGTTAATCGTGGAAAGCCTTAATCATAACACAGAATGGAACAGTCTGCACATGAACGGCAGAAAATATGATCACTTCAATGATGGACACTCGTAAGAGATACATGTATGGGTGGTGAAAGTAAAAATATAATTTCCGGAACTGGCAAAAATGCAAATAATGCAGAGGACCGAAAACAAGTTTTTATAAGGAAAAAGGATGTGGATAAATTAATACTAATGCAAGAAATAAAACACTCTTTAACCACAACGAGTAAAAAGAAAAAATACGACCTGTAAGTACTTTTCGAGAACGAAGCTCTCATCTTCAGCAGGATTAACAGGGAGTAACACTTAGAGTTGCATCTTGTGAGTAACAGCTCTCATCTTGTGTGTTAATCCTGCTGAAGATGAGAGCTTCGTTCTCGAAAAGTACTTACAGGTCTTATTTTTTCTTTTTACTCGTTGTGGTTAAAGAGTGTTTTATTTCTTGCATGTATGGGTGGTGATCAACAGCCAATATTGATTCTAGAAAATGCAAGGTAGAGACGCTAAAAAAGTTTACGTCTGTGTAAGCCAAATGCTTTAAACTTGAAAATTAATAGGGTTTGATTTTATTATTTATTAGGAATTTGACACGTGAATTTCGTGGAAGAGGATATTTTTCTGGAAAACTTAAGTTATTTAAGTCTGCCGTCCTGAAAGCGAAGTCGAATATTTCAGAAATCGGCTAGCGCTTCGCAACACGTGCATCGTCTCTTTCTCAACCCTTTATCCTCCGGCTCAAATTAACCCTCCGAAATCGCGGATTATCATCAAAGAAGATGTCGGAAGGAATTTTAAGATATTAGTTCTCCCTCACCGAAAACTGCACAAATTTGCTCATTACGAATTTAATTCAGTACACTACAATTTTGTACGTTACAACTCCAGATTCCTAAACAAGAATCATGAGAAACACAAGCAGAAAGGTGGTATAAGCGTCATCAAGAGGGCTATTTTAAAAGTGGCTGTGATTAATACCATCCAGGTGAGATAGAATTCTTTTATTATTATAATTTGTGGAATTTTGAATAACGCCATATATTTAAGGCGGTAATAATATTTTTCTACTTGTTAATTCTAGCAGATATAACTGTTGCTGTTTCTTCCCGGATGTTTTCTGTAATTGATATTGAATTTTAACATTAACCTGAGTGCATATTGTGTTGATATTCTTCTAAAATTGATTTTCTCGAATTCACTATTTAGAAAATATAAAAGAACCTTATCATCTTTCTTTTCTCATCATTTCCGATCGAATGTTATATCACATGCTATATGTTGCCTTAGTTCTAAAGACCAAGTGACTGCTACCCACAGCAACTCTGACCCCACTGGGACAATTTGGCCCAAATTACCTACTAAGATAGATTTTGCCTGCAGAAATTTCCATATCGAATTTCACTCATTTACATACACTTGTTCCCCTCTAACTCCTACCCCCGTAAATCCGACCCCAGTGGGTTAATCAAAAGTAAACAAAACAGTAAACGTGAGCATGGCCATAGTAAGCTACATTCCAAATTTCAACCATCTACCTCAAAAATTGCAGAAATTATGTAGGGGACGAACGGACGGACAGATGAACTTCGTGAAACCAATAAGTAGTTCCATTCTTCCGCTACATAATATTTCCACAGGCGGAGATTTAAAAAAAAAATCTTTTCGTAACTTCTTCGGATGCTGCAGCGATCGTTGGCTATACAAGCATGAAGATAGAATTACTGGGATCTACAGGAATTTCGGAAATAATTTCAACTTGCGACTTCGTATCGAAGCTTCTTCAAGATGAAAAATCAAAGAGACGAATGCAATTCCTTTAATTTCTCAAGTCGTAAAGTAAAACTGATTCAAGTGAGTTAAGCATTTACCGAAAGTAAATTAAAAATTGATAAAAAAAACTTTTCAATGCAGTTTATTCATTTAATTCCAGAGAATTGCTCGTCGAAGATTACTATGAAAAAAATAGTCACGTCGACATGTAATCACTTGCCATTTAATCACCGGACATATAATCACGTGATTGTTTAATCACCAGGGCATTGTGATCAAAAACGCAAAATGATGAATGTGATGTGATGAAAAGAAGTCTTATTATGTGATGAATATGTGATCTTATGTATAAAATGATAGAACTTGTAAACTTCATCAAAAACGTGAATCAAATCAGAAATTGATTCTCCCAGCTTGTCTTTCATCGTAGCAACAGCTTGCCGTTCTAAACTTGATGCTTTGTTGCCATCATGATTGTGTTCAGGATTGTAATCACCTACGATTTCATCGTTCTTTGTTGTTATACGGGTCTTACATTTATATTTCTGGTAAAGTTTGCAACGCCACTGAACGTTCCCGTTGACGTATTCTCGATGTTTCACAAATTCATATTGCTTGTGTAATACACACAGTTTGTCTTTAGAAGTTTTTCCAAACGCTACAATCCTCTCACTCATAACTGTTTAAATACGGTCATACATTAACAGCTTGTCCGTTTAAATGAAACTGACAACGCGTAAATCTGCGTCACCTGATTAACTGTTAATTGGCTAAAGAGTCACGTCAAAAATTACAGTCTGTACAATAAAAGAAAAAACTGGCATAGTGACAGAATGTGCCAATCAAAAAATCACGTATTTTTTGGTGGGTAAACGTCGGTGATTAAACAATCACTTGAGTATGTGTCCGGTGATTAAATGGCAAGTAATTAAATGTCGACGTGATTAAATGTCGGTGTTTAACCGTCGGATGATTAACTGCCGGGTGATTAAGTGTTACCAAACCATTTCATCATGCAACCGTTATTTTCAATTAGACTTGTGCAGCCCCTAGTGGCAAATTTTAATGCAAATTTTATGCAAATTTTAAAGTGTAAGCGTCTAGTGTCGAAATTGGTAAACACGACACCATCTGGTGTCGAAATTGGGCAACGCGTTATTTCCAACACAGCCAACTATATAGATAACAGCCTGTTCAATCGACAGTTACCAAGTTTCACCGCAGTAAAGGAAGAGGGCGCTTTTGAGTAGGGTGAAAAAAGCCTTTTTAGCATTGAAAAAGCCTTACCACCGTTACCATGCTATTGTTTTCTACTGGTCAGCCAACAAATAGGCTGCATATTTACATATGAGTAGCCTAATAGCAAAGACGGACATACGCCACGAATGTGATTTTGAGAAAAACGCATTTTTTTGTTGTAGCATTGTTTTTTATGTTAAATTAATAATTTTTTTTTTTAAATTAAGTTTAAAAAATATGCAATTAAATGAATTACCTTTACCACCTACTTTTTTATTTTTTAAATGTGAAAAATGAAGTATAAAATTGCGATGTCCGCCTTTGCTTATAATGTGGACTGTGTCTGTGTTTGCATGCAACTCAAGTACGTTTTAACATTGCGACTCAATGGCAAGTATCACAAAATTTTATTATTATAATGGAAAATAAAAGATTTTTTTTATTACAAAATATTATTGTAACTTTTTTTTAAATTTGTTGAAACATACTTTTTTTTCAAGTTTTTAAAAAAAAATAAACAGTTTTGAAATGTAAAATGAAATAAAATTTTTCATTAATAGTTTTTAATGATCAATGGAGATTCCTGTTAGCACCAGTTCATCCTCAATAATGTTGTCATGTAAGCATTCACAATCACCTGTTACTTACTGTATTATCATCAACAACAAAAGTTTCATCTCTTTCCAGCAGCAGATGACACGATGTAGGTGGCCATCTTGTTCACATGACCAAAATCCAGAGTTCCCATTGGTTTATAAGGATGTGTCTGTGTTTGCTTCAAAACGCTGTTTTACATGTCCGTTTTTGCTTTACACATCACACTTTAAACTGAATTTTAAGCCATTTCTAGCCACTTTTGCTTCAAAAGGATAGCGCCATTGAATTCAGCGGGAAAAATACCATGGGAAACCACTCCTAACTCAAAAAAGTCAAAAAATGACTATGTCCGTCTTTGCTTTTAGGCTACTCATATATATGTAAGCTTAAATATATTCGTCTTATGTATTATTGATATGTAATCTTAATTTTATATATTAATATATCAATCTTAAAATTAACATCATTTAATACTTAATCTTATATTTAATCTTATATATATATTTAATCAGTGTTGGCATCGCTAGATAATAAATCTAGTTCGCTAAGCTACCGCTAGATAAACGAAAATCTAGCTAAATATCGGTACCGCTATGTCGACTAAATATCGCTATCGCTACCGTTACCGCTAAAAAAATAGCCAGCCATTGCTACCCTTTGTGGTGTGATGAAGTAAAGAGAAGGGTAAAACAGCTTTTTAAAAATTATATACCTTTTTCTCATATTTTGTCAAATTATATGACACAGTTTAAGAAAACACACACATTTATTTAAAAGAACATTTTATTATGTTTTTAATAGCACAAGTTTTTCAAAAGTAGATGGCGATAGTCTGTTTCTCAGTGAGGTTAAAATCAATTTTCCACAACTAAACAAACGCTCAACTGGAGCACAAGATGTGATGCTTGTATTGTAGCGTAAAAAGATTTTTTTATTACTGGATATTTCTGAAGCATTTCAACTTCCCTATAAGGATCTGCCAAGTATTTGTCCACGATTGCTGCTGATGAAGAAGCATTTCCCATCTCGAAATTATAAAAAAAAAGGTCTTCATCAGTTGATTCTAAAATAATTAAAATGTTAATTATTATCCTAATATATTTATGACTACTTGACTACAAATGCAAATAAAAAGCATGTACTTTGTGATTTTTCGAAGTTTTCTGCAGGGGGAAGTAGTTCAACTGCATTTGTAAGCAGTTTTCTTGCTCTGGAAGTTTGTCCTTCATCTTCAATCCATGATAGCTTGAACATTTGATGAGTAACAGCTGCCAAACTCATTTGATCATCATGGAAGTATGAACCAAATCCTTTGTTTAAACCATTCAAAAGATCGACAATTAGAGGTTTAACATATCTTGAATCTTTCTGTTTCTTTCAATTTTTTCTGAATGGACTGGATTTGATATAGAAGTCATCTTCTACATCCTTTATATCTACCTCTGCTACTACATCTAAAGTTTCTGAACCCATCCCTACACAGCAGTCCCTACATGTACAAACAGATTCTAAAATAAATTGGAAATCTTATAATTGTTATCTCAAAGAGAAAATCGATTCATATTGGATGCAGGATTCCCACTGAAAATCCGCATTCGCACTGAAAAAAATTCCCTGACTTTTCCTGACTGATCACATAATTTTCCCTGATCACCAGCACCAAAAAAACTCTATTTTGAGAGAATATTATTGATGTTTTTAAAATTCTTCTTTCCAATTTCTGCATTTTTTGGCTGATTTTGTAAAATTCACTGACTTTTCCCGGTCGTTAGTAGGGATGTGCAATATTCTTCGCTATCGATAAATGTCAGTCGTTTCCCCTTGCAGTTTATCCCTAAATAAATATCACCTTGCATACACATGAAAAGATGTTTAATAATTTAAAATCTTTCGGATTGGCTTCTTAATGGAACCAAAAAAATTAATCGAATATATCGCCCGAATTAATCGAAATAATCAAATAAAAAAATATGATATATCGAGTTAGACTTATTCGAATCTGTTTTCATATCTTAGCGAATTTTCAGCGAAATATAAGCGAAGGGTGTACGACGTTTCCCCCTTAGACATTTACCCCATTGGACATTCACCCCAGTGATATTTACCCCAGTGACGTTTCGCCCAGAGCCTAAAACTGAAAAGTGGACACTTACCCCCACAATATTTATCGCCAGATCACAGTCGCTCTAGTTTTTAATTTATACTGACATAGGTATCGGAAATCGTCTTAAGTAATATAAATGGCGAATGTTAAGAAACCACAACAAAACAGCTTTTGAGAAATTAAACTTAAACCTTTATTAAGTAAAAAATTAAAAATAATAATACTAGAGTAAAAAAAAAAAAAAACCTCGAAAATAATAACAAAAATATTTGGAGCTCAGTTCAGTCTAATGGCATGACCTAGCCCATTTAAAAATTGTGGCAACGTCTTCCTCTTCTCCACATAATCTTGGCACAGGGTCTTAAGCCGTTCCTGTTGGTCCCTCGTGGAATGTTTTATTCTCTTCTGTGAATACTGTCCGCGAGCTTCCTTGAGAAGAGCAGCCTCTACTAAACTTTGGTCTTTTCGGATATTCTCAATTATCACTAGTGTTATCCATGGGGCTAGTTGTTCCAGTGCCTCCACTGCTGATCGAAAGCGTCCTGAACATCTCGACCTTCTTCCCTACATCAGACGGCTTATTCTTAAAAGGAATATCTATAGAAGATTATGGCAGCGTAAGCGACTACCCTTTTACAAGACAAAGTATAACAGGCTCTCTCGCAAGGTCCAGGAAGAGGTTAAAGCTCTACGAAGTCAGAGGTGGAACGAAAAACTTAAATCCTTGTCAGTCCAGGACAACTCGCTCTGGGGTACTGTAAGGGCCTTAAAAGGAAACAGACCCATCAACTTGCCACCACTGCTTACTACAGGTGGTGATGTTGTCACCAGTGATCGTGATAAAGCTCAACTGATCGCCGACTCCCTGGAAAAGCAGTTTAACACACCTCGTGAAGGAAAGCCCAATAGTCGCTCAAATACTCAACTTGTCAACGATGTGTGTATCTCCTATGGACCATCCCAGAGTGTTCCTACGCATGAAGAAATTATTAGCACGAATGAAATCTCCGACGTCATAAAGCATCTTAAAAGCAGGAAAGCAGCAGGTTTGGATTCTATCACAAACAGTGCCCTTAAGAACTTGCCTCCTAGTGCCGTCTCGATTATTACCAGGGTCATAAATGACTGCTGGAGACATGGATACTTCCCTGACAAGTGGAAGGAGTCCGTCATCGTTACGATACCAAAGCCTGGTCTGAACCCTGCCCTCGCTGTCAGCTACAGGCCCATAAGCTTACTACCTACGATGTCAAAAGTCTTTGAACGTGTTATTTAAGGAGGTTTAATGCTTTCTGCGTGACCAATAATCTTGTTCGTAAGGAGCAATTCGGGTTTCGCCCGGGTCACTCTTGTCAACTACAGCTCTGGAGGCTTGTTGCTGATCTAAACACTCCCCTTAATTGCGCCAAATACGGTGGTCTTATCTTTTTAGATGTACGGAAGGCTTTTGATCAGGTCTGGCATAACGGCCTGAGATACAAGATGATTACTTGTGGCTTTCCTGACGAGCTGATCGCTTTGATTAGTTCTTTTCTGTCGAACAGGACTTTTCGTGTCAGGGTTGGCTGCTCCATGTCTAACCCTTGTGACATCAAGGTTGGTGTTCCTCAAGGCTCTGTCCTGGGCCCTGCGTTGTTCAACTTCTTCATGCACGACTTCCCAGCATTTACAAAGTGCGAATTATACCTTTTTGCTGACGATGTGTCCATCATGACTTGTGCCCGAAATCCCGCTCATGACATCTCGGTTACAAAATGCTGTGAATCTGTGTGAGAAATGGTTTGCTAAGTGGAGGTTAAACCTGAACGTAGATAAATGCAAAGCCATGTTCGTTACCAAAAAACTTAGAAAACCCCCGAAGCCAATCTTCCTATCTGGCAAGGAGCTCGAGTGGGTAAAGAACTATAAATACCTCGGAGTTGTGATAGATGCCAAGCTATATTGGGGCGACCATCTCTCTTATGCTATCAACAAGGCCAAGAAGGCGAAGTTTAGTCTGGTTGCTCTTCTGGGACGAAACAGTTCGCTTGGAGTGGACAGCAAACTTTTGCTATATAAAATATTAATCCGAACCATTCTTCTGTACGGTATGCCTGCCTGGGCTACAATCTGCAAATCGAGATGGAAGGACCTACAAACATTCCAAAACGTCACCCTGAGGACTATAGCCCAACTGGACAGGAGAATAGCAACTAATACTTCCATTGCTGAAGATTTCTACTATTGGAAACCACGTCAAAGAGTCGCTGAAGAAGCTTCTTCCGAAGATGAAGGACCATCCCAATCCTCTGGTTGCAGGTATTCTTGAACATCCGCTCACCTTTATAAGCCTCCTAAGACATCGCAGGCCTCGTTACATACTGGACGTCAATTTCGATGACATCCAAAAGGCATCCAAAGGCATCCCACCCTACTGGATCACCTAGCTCTTCCACGTCCTATCGTCAATAAACAATCAACTTTATCGTCCTGTTAGGAAAGGACTCCTCCGTATCCTGCGGATGACTTAAACAGGTTCATCTGGCTTCTTTCCTAATTCAGCGTATTTATTTTGGCTATAATACTGGATGAGTATGGCAGTGGAAGCAGAGCTTCCGGACCGCTCGTTTTGTTTTTCTTCCCTGCGCTGTTCGATTGTCGATATTCTCAATTACCTTCCAAATGGTCGGATGGGCACGCCCCACCAAATGGTTGAATGAACGATTCCAGACCCTGAAGTTTTCGCCATGTGCTCTGTGTCAGATGGTAAAAGCAGGCACGGCATTCAACCTTAGTGTAAAAGAAAAATAAATAAATAAATAAATAAAAGGAAAGAAAAATAAAAAGTTATATACAAGAAAGAAAAGAGCGAAAAAAATAAAAACCTGTGGTCCAAGCGTCGATGATACAGCGTTGATCGCAGCACGTTCAAAGTCAGTCATGATCGTTGTTGGGTCCAGACTGAATCCCAACTCCTGGCAATGGTTCAGTACTGCAGTTAGCAGCTCTTCATAAATGTGTTGACTCTTCCCAGAAAGAAATGCATATAAAAAACGTTACTGCTGACTGTCCAAATGGTGCCCGGATGACATACATTTGTTGAAATAATTTTGGTGCCGCTACAAAAGTACCATCTATCAACAGAATTGTGGGGACTGATGAATATTTTTGACAAATCAACAGAATTGTGGCGATGAATCGATTTTTCACGAAACCAGTAGGCCTACACAATAGTAGAATATTTCCGGCTAACTGATATAGTATCGATACCGGAAAGTAGTCGATACTTTTTTTTGTACTAACTATCAAATACCCGATACTCGATACTTTTACTTAAAAAACGGTTCATTATTTTATATTTTTTATATTTATTTCCAATAGCGTAGAAGGTTAAAGTTAACTAGTAAAGAGACAACCACATTCTGCCTTCTCCAATTCTCCAAAAACTGTTTTTTTTTTTTTTACTCTAGTATTATTATTTTTAATTTTTTACTTAATAAAGGTTTAAGTTTAATTTCTCAAAAGCTGTTTTGTTGTGGTTTCTTAACATTCGCCATTTATATTACTTAAGACGATTTCCGATACCTATTTCAGTATAAATTTAAAACTAGAGCGACTGTGATCTGGCGATAAATATTGTGGGGGTAAGTGTCCACTTTTCAGTTTTAGGCTCTGGGGGAAACGTCACTGAGGTAAATATCACTGGGGTGAATGTCCAATGGGGTAAATGTCTAAGGGGGAAACGTCCGGAACCCATAAGCGAAATATCGCTTGGATTAAAAAAAAAAAAGCTAGCGACGCTAAAAATGCGCTGATTATGTTTGAAAGATAAGCGCGCTATGAAATCGCTACAATAGCGTCAGCGAAGCTAATAGCAGCGCCGTATTTTTAGCAGTAGCGGTGCCAACACTGTATTTAATCTATATATATAAAAATGGTTGTTTGTATGTATGTATATTTGTCTCTTATACAAATCTACAGTTTTATTCAATCTTGATGAAATTGTGCACACATGACCTTAAAAATAAGGAGAAGAGCACTGTCTACATGAGATTTTGAAAACAAAATAATCTTTTATATAAAATACATTTTCAGTTTGTTAACACATTACATGGTGTTGCACTACAAACGTAACACATTTACTGGTGTGGCACTGCATAATTAACCAAATTAACCTCTTGTAGGGAGAGGGTAACGAATTGTAGAGTGTCCTTTCCATGAAGCGCGATATCTCCACCATGACCTACCTAAAACCTTCCCAGTCTCCATCGGACTTACCGTGAAAAATTTCATCAAGATTGGTCTAGCCATTTTGAAATGCATAGCAAATAGATAGGTCCATGTGTGATTCTTATAGGTCCATTTTGAAAACTTCGAACCAGGAACCTCGACTGTCATGGTCGACGTCTCTATCAATTGGGCTATCACTGACACTTGAACAGCCAGTTGTCACTAAATGTCTTAAAGACAACCAAGTTGTCAAAAAGGAAAGCTCAATGAGAGGTGGGCACCCGGTTCACAGATCGTGAATTTCTCCTATCCAAACCATCAGAAAGTTTGATGAACACACAATAAGAAATAAAGAAATTAAACTGGAGCAAACACCAAACACCAAACACTACTTGGTTGTCTTTAAGACACTTAGTGACAGTATGGCTGTTCAGGTGTCTGCGATAGCCCAATTCATGGTTTCTTAATTGAAGAGGAGAGGTTAATTCTTCTCTCGTAACTGTTCCAATGCTATCGGCGCGAACCAGAAGATGTACCGCAAGTAGATGGCGAACGAGCAATCTATGCTCCATTTATTAAATTTTTATGAATCATTTATTTAAAATAAAAAGCTTAAAATGTATAACTAGCTGTGCCTTAAAATAAACATCGATAACTTATGCTTTATATGTTGAATTCTATTGTATATCTGATTATTTAAAGCATACTTCGATGTTTTGCCATCTGGACAAAATAATAGCGGGATCACGTTTAAACGGGAGTGTCATAAGTTATGACTCATAACATCTTCAATTAAGAAACCATGGCCCAATTAGTAGAGGTGTTGACCATACAATCGAGGTTCCTGGTTCGAATACAAGTCGCAGAATTTTTCCATCCATTTTTCTAATTATTATCATTTACCTGATGCTTGTAGTTTGCTCCAGTTTAATTTCTTTATTTCCTAACAGTTTATCAATTGTTGGAATTGCAGTGTACACAGACACAAACGATCAATTATATCCATCGCCATCCAAGAAGAGAATATTGGAATTGTTGAATTTTTAGTTAAACAAATGAATTTTTAAAAGGCAGGTCACATAAATTTACAGCCATAGCCAGGGCTGAAAAAACGTCAGATCTAACTATTTTATCATTTTCATTCTTTTCCTCCCATTTTCGTAGTCATACACATTATTCCACACATTATTAAGTACCGAAAGGTGGTTTATGCTATCAGTGTGGGGAAACTGTCTGTCTGTCCGTCTGTAATTTTAACTCCTCCGAAGCTATCAAATATTTTCAAAATCTGTTTTCGTCAGTCGATGAACATGGTTCATGGCACGAACCATCACAAATTTTATCTAAATCGGTTCATTGGCACGTGCACAAATGATACCTCCATTTTCCCACCAAGCACTTTTCAATGGGAAGAATATTAAGTAATATATCAAACAAATCGTAAAGACGAGATAGAAGGGGTTATTCGTTACTATTTTCGTCAGTCGATAAACATGGGACATGGCGCAAAAGAATCACAAAAATTATCTAAATCCGTTTAATAGCACGTGCACAAATGACCCCACCAAGCAATTTTCAAAGGAGAGATATATTAAGTAATATATCAAACAATTACTCACAAGTCCCCGGCTGGCAGATTATGTTGCAGATTGGACCCCCTTAGGTGGAAGACTGTGTCTCCTGAGGCTTCAGATAGGGAAACGGTCTCTCTCTCTATTCGTTGCATATGCTCCGAATGCAGTCACAGAGTACCCACTTTTTCTAGATGAAGTTGATGCTGCTCTTAGCAGGAGAGGGAGTGCAGATTCTGTCATCCTGATGGGCGACTTCAATGCACACGTAGGGGCTGATGACCAAACGTGGAGGGGCGTGATTGGGAGGAATGGTGACCCCGATTTAAATGCGAATGGGAGGTGCTTGTTGGATCTCTGTTGCAACAGTGGACTTTCCATCACAAACACCTTCTTCCAGCACAGGGATGTCCATAAGTATACCTGGTACAGGGATGCAATGGACCAGAAGTCACTGATTGATTTTGTAATTGTTTCAGCTGACTTATTCCGATCAGTGTTGGATACTCGTGTGAGAAGAGGGGCAGAACTATCAACTGATCACCACCTTGTTGTCTGCACTTTGCGGTTCTCTGAATCCATGCCAACCAAGCGAAATACTAGGTTCAGACAAACTTGGCGCATCAAATGGGAGGCACTGGAGGATAGAGCTGTGAGGAAGACCTTTGCAGATAGCATATCTTCAAGTTTCAAAGAACTACCCAGTGATCGTGGTACTGTTGAAGAGGAGTGGCAGTTGTTTAAAACTGCTGTGATTACTTCGGCTGCATTGTGCTGTGGTCGTAAGCGGCTGAGTGTGGCGCAGGGCGGTGAGAAAAGGACTGCATGGTGGAACGGTGAAGTCCAAGAAACTGTCAAGACAAAGAAGGAAGCCTATTTGCTATGGCTTGCAAATAAGTCAACTTCGAGTCGAGTGCGGTACACTGAGGCGCGAAAAGCAGCAGCAAAGACAGTATCAACAGCTAAAGCCAAGGCCTGGGAGAAGTTCGGGGAGAAATTTGAGGCAGACTATGGTTCGGCAAACAAGGTGTTCTGGCAGACCGTGCGCCGCCTCCGTGGAAAGAAGTCTCTTTCATCACAAACTATTAAGAGTTCAGATGGGAGGCTTCTGAAAACGGAGGAGAGCGTATTGCATAGGTGGAAGGAATACTTT
>JAHWFO010112859.1:26720-52656 GCA_023313115.1 Rhysida immarginata | reverse complement strand
AAGATCGCGATCGCTGGAGATCCTCCATAGGGCTGCTGCCCCCGCGACCCTAACGGATAAGCGGGTTTGAAAAGTAAGTAAGTATATCAAACAAATCGTAATGACGAGATTAAAGCAGATATAAATGACTATTTTCGCCAATTAATAAATGTGGTTCCAGGAATGAACCATTTTGAAAAGGTTGTAATCGAAACATTGGCACGTGCTCTAACGGTACCTTTATGACATCCTCAAACATTTTCCATGATAAGATATGGGATGTAATATATCAAATAAATTGGGATGATGCATCATGAATGAATATAATGTAGAACTATTGCAAGCCCAAATTGATTTCAAGGAACCTGGTTTAGTGGAACCATTCTGGATTTGTGGAACCATTATGGTTCATTGGAACTTTCTATGCCAAAATATGGTATGTAATATATCAAACGTCTTGGAACGAGGTGTCATGAAGAAATATAATGTAAAATTAACGATAGTCGAAATTGGTTTCTAAGAACCTGGTTTAGTGGAACCATTATGGTTCATTACTACTTTCAATGCTAAAATATGGCATATAAATATCAAACAACTTGGAATGATGTGTCATGAATGAATATAACGTAATATTAATGATAGTTGAAATTATTTCAAAAGTGCGTGGTTTAATGGTATCATTATGGTCCATTAGAAATTTCCAGTGTTAACATAGGGCGGTTTAAAAATATAGTTCCGCGAATGATTTATTTTAACCTTTCGGTACTTGGTTATGTCATTCCTTAATGATTTATTTCTCCGGCACTAAGATAAACTCGTTCAGCTATACAGAACATTCTAACACGAACCGGGAGAACTGTTAGAGGGCTATCCATTATGAACATTAAAAAATTTTTTTTTCGGTTTTTCTATATGAATTTTTACTGTTTGAATGTGTTAATTTTTACAGTCTATTCCCATTCAGATATTGAAAACTTTCATCAAAAAAAGAGCCCGAGCAACGCCGGGTATATCAGCTAGTCTTATATAATTGTTAAAAAATTTTTTTTTTTTAGAATATGTCGTATTTTTTTTGAAAAGTAACATTCTTTGGCTTGTTAATCGTGGATATTAAGTAATATCTAGGAATACTCTTTCATTTTGACACTTAAAAAGACTTGATCAGTGTAGCTCTGTGCATAGGTAAACATAGTTGTTACCAAAGTTTTCCATCATTAAAAGCGCCCTCACCGGAGAAGTCGTAGAACTAAGGTGGTCTTAAGATTTCAATGGAAATCTTGTCGATTGAACAGGCTGTTACCTATATAGTAGGCTGTGTTTCCAAGCTATAACGAAGCTTAAGCATTGTTGTTCTCGCTAAAAGGACGGAATCTTTGAGGTTTCATAACTCCCTAACCAGGTGATCTAGATCAAAACCGAACGTTCTATTGGACTTAGTATAATTTCATCTATAGATGGCTATAATTAGAACGTGTTACTATAAAGGGTTCTATTTATAACAGACCGCTTGGGTATATTCAATATTTACCGAAAAAATTTTCCGAAGGCCAATATTTTAATTATTTTCTATTTAATTTATGAATTTATTCTAATTTAAGACAATTTTATCCTATAAAAACTGCGCAATTCTGCAATTTGGCGCTCTTTCAATCACATCTGCGCGGAGCCTATATGTTGCCTGCAACAGATTTGTTTTATCTCCACTCGGTTTGAAATTATATTAGAACCGGTTTGAACTTGGTTTGAACCGGGGGTGAATACAGACTTTTGAATCACCCTGGATATTTCTGACAATAATAGCCTTTAGAATCAAGATGGTCTTAATTTTTTCCAGCGCTGTATTCGAATTCAGACTCGTTAGACGAACCTTTACGGCTTACGTTCTCACAGATGAAGTCGTTATGGCTGTCGCTGTTGATGGCCTAAAGTTTTCTATCCAACTGCGTATAATTAACCTTATTCTAACGGTTGGATTTTGTTGAGATTACATTTTAGTTTTGAAGACTTATTTTTGAGTTTATTTAAAGCTGGCACTCTCGTGACGCTAGAGTCTCGTGACTTTGTAATCGTGTGCTATTATTTAGGTTTTCTTAAATTTATATACGAGGATCATGTATATACAGGGCCATTCTGAAAAAGTGTGCATAACTGTGAGCAATGACAGAGGTGACCAGAATGAACATATTCTTTTAATACAATGTGGGTCCGATTTTGATCCAAAGAACATATAAGGATAAGAAGTAAAGGCTCGCGTAGACCTAAGTGGCAGGAAATGTGTCCTGCAGAGAAGTCAGAGATCGGGCAGCTTTTATCACGTGATATAAATACAGCCTTTACTTCTTATCCTTTTACGTTCTTAGATTGTTTGTGCAGTTATAACAGTGCATTTCCGTTGCCTCAACTTGTCATACCGGGTGTTTCAAAAATGACCGGTATATTTGAAAAATCTAAACGGGCAGCGATAGAAATACGAGTGAACTAATTTCGTACACCGTGAACTAATTTCGAAAGTTTGTCTGCCTGAAAATTTACTGTTGTCCCAAGCATATTGCAACAAACGGTGTATTTCTATCGCTGCCCGTTTAGTTTTTATTGATTTTCCAAATATACCGGTAATTTTTGAAACACCCGGTATATACGTATACTAGCTGATTTGCCTGGCGTTGCTCGGGCTGTTTGTTCCATGAAACTTTCTACTCTAGACGCTGATGTTAAAGCTATGGTCTCTTAAATCATTATTTAGTACTTCTACTTCTATAAGCGAAATTTATTAATAAAATAATACAATGTGTGCATAAAAGGTCTGACACATTTTATCTGTGCATTACCAAAAACTAATAAAGTTAAGCAGAAACAGACCATGATAGTTCTGGGAGGTGGAGCTCCCCAATTTGCTTCAAGCATGGGGGCAGGTTTTGGGGTCTATATTTAATATACCTCATTGAGCTGAACATCCGGCATTTTTATTTTGTGAGAGAAAGAGGACGTCACTGTGATGTCACCGCAGAGATCGTTTTCTATTGGCTGAGCAACCATTTCTGCCCTCTAAAGCTACAAAAGGTGAACTCGATCCCAAATCCAAAAAGCAGAAATTTCCAGTGGGGCAGAAGAGAAGAAAACAGTAAGTGACGCCCAAATATTTTTCTGCTAGTGCTTTGTTTTTACGCATGTGAGAACCAGGAGGAGTGACACGAAATTCCAGCTGTCTTTGAAGTCGTTGATAGTGTTCATAAACGAGTTGGGGCTCTATTAACTACGTAAGATGACCCGACGCTTTATTATCATAAAATGTCGTTTATCAGGAATATTTAATTTGTTAGGTATCCCAATTTTTGGCAAAGTAATGTAAATAAGTATAATCATTAAGATTATTTAATCACATAATTTTATTCATCGAGATCGTTCCAGAATTTCTGGTAACAGTATAGTAAAATGAGATCACTTCTAAGCAATACTACAGTGGCTAGAAGAAAGAGTGTGTCAATTCGCAGTCGTCAGCCCTCTAGTGATCAATAACTCAAGCTTGCAAAATGGCTACCGAAGGGGGTAGGTGAACAGCTGATGACATCTCAATATATGGCAGCTAGTGGTTCAGCTAATTGAATAATCATGAATAACTATATCCTTCGCTGATATATTATCTTGGAGTTTTAGCCAGTAATAAAAGAAACAGGTACTCGGTATAGGGGAGGAGAAGTAGTTTAAAATGCTCAGCACCTAATATTTTGTGGGAAGAACAATATTGCACTTTCACCTTCTATATACATAATAGCCATAATGCTAAGGAGTATCAGTGTTAGTTACCCCACAGGACGTAAACTATTATCAACCCTGGCCAATATACGGATCAGATAACGGTATATAATCAAAACTCTAATAAGTGTCGGAATAATGCAGCAACCTACTGCTTTTACCGTGTCAGTCTCTCTCTTTGCTTCATATTTTATACGGAGATGGCTGAAATTCGAAATTCAGTTGATTATTATCATGTGCTACTTCGCTATTTAGTAAATAGTATTTAAAACTGCCTACCCGCTCTACCAAACACTTTTTCTTTCGTTACTGGCGTTCACTCCAAGTTAATAAATACAAAATGATCCAAAATTCAATGTACAAACTTTTAGAGGAGGTATGGGTGATTCTAAGCAAAAAAGTTTATGTCCATAGGTCAGAACTTGAATGATAGCTGAGATATGAACAGAAATAAAAATGCCACCACCAAGATCAACAAGTTAATAACTCAGGTTCTGTAAAGCCTAGATGATAGAAATTTGGAGGTATAACAGGAATTCTCGTTGGAATTCGATCAAATTTTCACGGTACATATAGTCTTTTATACCCTGTTATTCCGCCAAATTTGATTAATGTAGTCTTTACAGAACTTGAGTTATTAAACTATCAAACTAACAAACTAAAACTAACGACGACAGGAAACCACAAATCATCAATAATCATTTTAATAATGCTTTTGATGTACATTTCGAAAGCTATGCTTTCTTCATCAGTGAGTTGAAGGTGATTAGATTTATCGTCTTTGAGGTTAATAACTGTTTTTTAGGCTTTTCAGGGTATTAGCAAATTTCTTTTCAACTATCCCCTTCTTGAATTCTGCAGCAGTCTTAAACAGTAGCTGTTTACTACAATCTGTAAAAAGTTTATTGTTTGGAACATTATTAGCCTTACATCTCAGGATGCCAGAAATGGATGTCAAAAGATCTTTCCTAACGTCTTCAGTGACAAACTTTAGGTTTTATTCCCATAATTCTTTCTCACTCGGCGAAAACTAACAACTAGATTTGTTGTATACCACTTCCCAACTTTTTTTCACAGAAGGCTCCGTCTTTTGGGGGAAACGTTTTTCCAGGTTCACTTTAACGACTTTGCGGAAATTCACATCTTTGATTTTCATCAGTACTGCTTCAAATTTAAAGCAGTTTAGTAGCGAACCTAATGCCTAATATAGATGATAGCCTTCTACTTCTAGATTACTTAATTCAGTGAACAAACTGTTGATGGTATAGTTCAAGTAACAGATTCTCGAGGAGAATTTGACTTTTATATGTAAGCGGGACGGCAATCTTACATTTAAAATAAAGTGAGGAAACAATCTTCTTTTCTTGCATTTTAAGATGAACCACAAGTTAGCTTTCGCAGATCTTATCAAAAAATTAACTTTAAAGAACAATTTACCTAGGTATTCCGGTTCTCTTCCGTTGTTATGGCAACCCTGTGACATGGTGCGAGGTATAAGAGAAATCAGCCAAGAAACTGGAGACAACGATCAAACTAACGACGACAGGAAACCACAAATCCACAAGAATCTTTATATACCGGGTGATTACAAAAGAACTTCACACTTTTAAAAATTCATTATATCAAAGCTATTCAGAATATAGACACACCACATACGGATTCTTAAAGAAAAACTCTTGAAGTTTATTGTGACACATTTAAAGATGTTCAATATGCTTCCCTGTCGACTGTACGAGGGGACACGTATCTGGACATGCTGGTTAATTGGTTAATGCCACAATTGCATGAAGACAGTGACGACTTTATCTTTCAGCAGGAGGGGCACCTCCACACTGGAAGTCAGAGGTGCGGGAATTTCTTGATGCCACTCTCCCACAGCGGTGGATTAGTCGAGCAGTCAATAACCTGGAACTTGCAAAGTGGCCACCGCGGAGCCCCGACCTCACACCTTGTGATTTCTTTTTATGGGGTGTGTGTAAAGGACAAGGTCTTCACCCTACCCCTTCCCCGTGACCCAGACGAGCTGAAAGAACGCATTACGGTAGCGATACGTAGGATTGATGGAGACATGTTAATGCGGGTTTGGGACGAATTCGACTACCGCATTGATGTATGCCGTGTCACGACAGGGGGACATATTGAACATCTTTAACTGTGTCGCAATAAACTTCAAAAGTTTTTCTTTAAGAATCCGTATGTGGTGTGTCTATATTCTGAATAGCTTTGATGTAATAAATTTTTAAAGGTGCGAATTTCTTTTGTATTCATCCTGTATATTGCGCACTTTCCGTCTGTTTGTTTGATTGTTTGTTCCATCATAACTTCTGAACCGGGCAACCCCCGAGGCTGAAATTTTGCACAGAGGACCTCGAGAACCCGAGAAGTGTCCCGTTCTCGTCCGATCTCCCGTTGGCCTCCTATGCATTTCTAATCGATATCCAGATGGCAACAATATCGAAGAAATAGGAGAAATCTCACCAACAATATGCACGGAACAATAAAGCAAGGCAAAGTTTGGACCAACAATTGGCAAGTTGTTTTTTATCAACAACTGGCTGTTTGTGTTTCTATGTTGCACCAACAAGGGGTGATAATAAATGCTTGCTTAAAGGAGGCTTTAAGTTTTAAGGGGATTAATGATAATAAGGACGGCTCAAGATAGGCGGATGCCCCAAGCGGTAAAAATTTTGGGACCCTTAAACTGAAGTAGGAGCCTCAATTTTGGAGCACTTAAAATTTACTGCTATTTGATTTTAACAATTAAAGCTTCCTTTCATAAAATAAATTAACTTACTTTCAAAGTAATTAATTACCCATTAAACGATAATTTTGTCTATTTTTTATAACATTCGCATTCCGGGACCCCACTCGGTCGCTTAGTCCGCCTACCGTTAAACCCGCCACTGTCTATATCTATAACATTGGTTGTCTGTTTGTGATTGTAAATGAGAAATAGTGGAAAGGCGGCAGTGAAAGCAGTCCCTTCGCTCGGCGGTGTATCGGTTTTGCCCACGCACTGTTTTGCTTCAAGTGATGAATGCCCAAGTTTGGCTTCAAGTGATGAATGCCCAAGTTTGGCTTCAAGTGATGAATGCCCAAGTTTGGCTTCAAGATACCGAGAGCAAAGTGCGAATGCAACAATAGATTATCAATCAGTGAATAACCTACCTCAGATTGTTGGAATTGCAGAGCACACAGACACAAACGATGGAAAAATGAAATTAGATAAGTCTAATAAATAATATTATCAGAAAATGGAAAATTAATCAAATATTTATTAGAAACAAACGATCATGTATATCCATGAAGGAAAAAACCAAGCCCCATAGAAGGAACTGAAGCCGGCTATCGAGCACGAGGTGAAGAGGAGTCGGCCACGATTCCGCTTAGTTTTCGAAATCGTGCGAAGTGGCCAACAACCGGGTTAATGTAGTTGCATCGGAGTAGTGCATTAAATCGATAGTCTCCTTGCATGCAAGATAGCCATTGCTCTAAAAGCTATCTTAGCACTCTGGTAGAACAAAGTATAACGGGTGAATATGGGTATCTATTGTATCGTTGAAGTTCACGACATGGGCGAGTTCACATCTAAAGTTTGATCAGGTTGCCAATAAATTATTTAGGCTAGGAACGTCATTCGCGTGGAATCTTGGGATTGTGGAATATTTAGATGAACAAATCATTTTGTAAAGTCAATTTTTTATGATTTCTTATTATATATCTCGTTATTAGCAAGTTTAGAATAATTCCATCTGCAGTATTGAACGATACTTTTTTTTAAATAAGGGCATTTACCATAAACATTTCAAATTATTATATTCTCTCTTCCCATGGGTTGACTGTAGTAAAACGAAGTCTACAAGTTGCCACAAGCTCTTCCAAACTCAAGTACGTGGCGAGCGAAATAGGAGAATACAACCCCAGCCAGGGCTGAACAAACGTCAGAGCATTTTAAAAGAATTCTTTTCGGTTTTTCAATATGAATTTTACTGTATTAAAATTACTGTAATTCTTGAGTCATTAAAATTTATTATGTGGAATAGTGGTTTTGGAGTTATTTTTCTTTCTATAGTTGTGTCCACAGTTTTTGGCTTGATTCCATTGTTTTACTGTATTAATTCTAACTTTTTTCATGTATTCATTTTCACTGTATATTCACATTCAGATATTGCAAAATTTCATCAAAAAGGAGTCCGAGCAATGCCGGGTATATCAGCTAGTCATTTTAATAATGCCTCAGGTGTACATTTCGAAAGTTATGTTTCCTTCATCAGTGAGTGATGAACGAACAGAAGAACTCCGAACTTCTAAGAGACATACGGTGTAACGTGCAGTATCTGTATATGAGCAAATACGCGCAGTGAAAATGAGCACGAACAGTGAAGGAATAAAATGAACAAGTACATAGTTTATTAAAGCACAAAAATCATCAATAAATAACTAAATGATTACTTGTGGTTTTTCGGACGAACTGATTAGCTTGCTTAGTTCCTTTCTGTCAAACGGGACATTTCGTGTCAAAGTTGACTGCTCCATGTCTAATCCTTGTGAAGTCAATGC
This sequence comes from Rhysida immarginata, assembly GCA_023313115.1. NCBI lineage: Eukaryota > Metazoa > Arthropoda > Chilopoda > Scolopendromorpha > Scolopendridae > Rhysida > Rhysida immarginata. Next base: position 44,364 of record JAHWFO010112859.1, on the reverse strand, counting down.
TGGTGTTCCCCAGGGTTCTGTCCTGGGCTCTGCACTGTTCAACTTTTTCATCCATGACTTCCCAACTATTACTAATAGCAAGCTATTTCTGTTCGCAGACGACGCGGTCATCATGACTACTGACCGAAATCCCGCTCACGTCATATCGCGGTTACAAAAGGCCTTACATCTGTGCGAGAAATGGTTTGCAAAGTGGAGACTCGACCTAAACGCTGACAAGTGTAAGGCGAGGTTCATTACGAAGAAACATCGAAAACCCCCGAGTCCTCTCTTTCTTTCTGGTAAAGAGTTCGAACGGGTAAAATATTATAAATACGTTTGTGTGGTGATAGATGCCAGGCTTAATTGGGGTGACCACGTTTCCTACGCGATAAATAAAGCTAAGAAGGCAAAGTTTAGTCTAGTTACTCTTCTGGGGCGAAACAGAGCCCTTGGAATGGATAGCAAACTTTTGCTTTATAAGATGGTTATACAAGTCATTTTTCTTTATGGTATTCCTTCCTGGGCTACAATATGCAAATCTAGATGGAAGGATCTCCAAACTTTCCAAAACGATACCCTGAGGACTATCGCCCAACTTGTCAGGAAAGTCGCAACAAATATTTCTATTGCTGAAAATTTCCATATACCTCCAATTGGTAGCTATGTCCAGGAGTCGCTGAAGAAGTTGCTTCCGAAGATTAAGGACCATCCCAATCCTCCGGTTGCAGATACTCTGGAGCATCCACTCACGTTTAGAAGTTTCCTCAGGCATCGCAGGCCGCGACACGTCCTGGACATCAATTTCGACGACATCCAAAAAGCCATCTTTCCCAAATACTGGATCTCATAGCTCTCCGTGCCCCTCGTCAATCAACAATCAACTCTATCGTCCTTATAGGAAAGTACCCCATCTCATCGTCTGGATGACTTAATTAGGTTTCATCTGGCTTCTTGGCTAGTTCAGTGTACTTCCCCTGGTTAATTCCTGGATTAGTATGTCAGTGAAAGCGTTGCTTTCGGAACGCTCGTCTCGTTTCCTCTGCGTTGTTCGATTATGGATTGTCGATTGTTCATTAATCACTCACTGATGAAGAAGACATAGCTTTCGAAATGTACATCTGAGGCATTATTAAAATGATTATTGTGGATTTGTGGTTTCCTGTCGTCGTTAGTTTGATCTTTGTGTCCACAGTTTCTTGGCTGATATCTCTTATATTGAGTTATCAACTTGTTGATCTTGATTGGGGCATTTTTATTTCTGTTCATATCTCAGTTACCGTTCAAATTCGGACCCATGGTCATATGAGCATTCTTTGCTTAGAATCATCTGTACTACCTCCCCTAAAAGTTTGTATAATGAATTTTAAATCACCGTGTATAAAATATCAGTGACGAATATAGTTGTTCATGCTTATTCAGTTAGCTGCACCACTAGCTGCCATGCTATGAGGTGTCATCAATTGTGCACCATTTTGGAAGCTTGAGTCATTTGCCGCTTGATTCATTTGACGACTCCGAATTGCCTACTAAATGCAGCCATGAGAAGCGTAATGATGAATGATGACACCGCCAGATGGCATGAGTATCTAATGCGCTGACAATTACTCTATAATTGATGGCATTCAATGTAAGGTTAACGGCATTAACGCTTTAAAAATACTTGTTTAATAAAATATAATAAGACTGTGAACTTTAAATAATATGCAGATAAACCTAATTGAATGAATTTCAAAGCAGTATTCGTTTTATTTATTAATTAATGGAATAGCAATATTTCTCATTTCTCGGTCGGTTTACATTTGGTTTACGGTTTCGTTGTCTCTAAATCAATATTTAAAATATAATAATATAACCTAGGGCGATTAATCTAATAATACACTACGAAAACAAAAGAAAACACTTTCTATAGAAAACAATAAGAAAAAATAATTAAGAACAAAACGAGGTATTAACATTATTACTGTAACAACATAATTTATAATTAATTCTTATTTTAACTGTTAATTCAATCAGGAATTTCAATCTGAAGATGAAAATATGATTCTCAAAAATGTTTATTGCTATTTTATCTTCATTTTTTACCACAAGACACGCTTCATATTACATACTTACCAGTTTTCTTCAATTTCATAATAAGGCTTCTTTCATAATAAGACTCCATCTGGCTATTGACTGTTTTCAAAATTGGTGATTCATTTATTATTTATTTATCTATTATTTATTTATTTTTCATTAAAAAGAAGAACGCTAAATATTAATTCAACTTAATTTATAAAATCACAGTAAACATAATTATAAATTATGAAAATTGTAAAATATAAGAAGAATATTTCAATTTAATTAAATGCCATTATACTTTTCCATATAATTTTCTTCTGCGCTTAACTTTTTGTAACAACAGCTTTTCGATTAAATAATAAATAAAGCGAATACTGCTTTGAAATTCATTAAGTTTATCTGCATATTATTTCAAGTTTGGAAACTTATTTGATTTAAGTATTTTTAAAGCGTTAATGCTGTTAAACTTACGTTCAATGCCATGCATTAGAAGGTAATTGTCGGCGCATTAGTTACTCATGCCATCTGACAATGTCATCATTCACCATTAAACGAAAACGAAGGCAATTGACGCAGTATTTCTTCTAGCTAGTATAGCAATACGTAAAAACTTTATAGGCCCTCGTAATAATAAAAACTTCAAAATCATTATAGGCTTTCCGGCTTTTAGCCCCAGGCACCACCTTAGTGGTGATAAAGATGATCTTAACGACTGCTATAAGGTGGTCGCAGCAGCTGGGAGCAACGGCTTTACGTGCCCTCCGAAGCACTGGGGTAATTGGAAATTCAGAGTTTGTCACCCAACCTGTGACTACCCGCGCCCGAAGCTGCTTAACTCCGCCAAAGCATTGAGCAATTAACGAGACAACTTGGCCACAACTGCCCCCGTGAAATTTAATACATTTAATAATTTTTAATCTGTTTAAAGTTAACAAATCGATAAGGAAACCCGTGTAATATAGACCCCTCCTAAGGGGAAAAACTCCAATAAAAACAAAAAAAGCTTTATTTAACTTTCGTAATTAACATTGTCCGACATCCAAAAGAAATTATTTTGATGTTATAAACTCATTCGTTATAATATACAAGGTCGAGTCACAATGTTATAACCGCAACCTAAGTTTTTCTTCGGGGTTGCCCAGCAGAGGAACTATTACGTGTTGAGAATTGGTTAGGTGACTATATAAGGTAGGCTTCCACTATGTTAAAAAGATATAACTCATTGCTGCAATGGGTAAGAAACGTGATTTATCAGATCTGGAAAAGGGGATGACAATCGGCTTTTGGGCCAAGGGTGGCAGTATTTCGGAAACCGCGTAGTTTGTGAACTGTTCTTGTACTGCTGTACTTAAAGTGTACCATGACTGGGAAAATGGGACCGTTCAGAATAAAAGGTATGGAAACTGTGGAGCCCCACATACCATTTCTGAGCGAGGGGAACGTCTGGGCTTGCTCTGCCAATTGAGCTGCTTGGTGGCTTCAATGAATTCCATTTGTATATCTTGTAACAATAATGCGGTTCATATCCGCGATAGCTCAGTTGTAAAAGTGGTGCCAGCGATAGACATGATCCCTGGTTCGAATCCAGGTCACGGAATTCTTCCTTTCTGTTTCGATTTGTTATGTTGATATGCTTGAAGAAGTTTCTTCAGTTTATTTATTATCTTCTGTTTGTCGTAAGATGTTCAATAACTACATAGAGAAACATAAAAAAAATTTGTACAAAAATCTATATTATACATACTGTATGGTAATATGGAACCTGTATAGAACAACTAGATACATAATAAATAGAGAAATTAAACTGGAGCTGATTCTTCAAGCATGAAGTAGATACACTGTGATTCACGGAAAGCTGACATTTTAAATTTTAATAAAAAATTTATTCTTACCGACATGATAATGACAATTATAACAAAGTTAAGGTATTATTTCTAAGATTCAAAATAAATTTAGTTTATGCAGTTTATTCCAATGTTACTTGTGGAATATCACATTTGGTAAGTGAAGTCCAATGAGGTTCACACACACCCATGCACGCACGATCGCGTTCTCCATAACGCGTTGGCGTTGATGAGCAGTGATGTGTCCAATTGCCGATCCGATGTTTTCCTTCAAGTCCTCCAAGGTGTGGGGATTAGTGTTATACACCTGGTCTATAAGGAATCCCCACAGGAAGAAGTTAGGAACCGTGAAGTCTGGCGTGCTGGCTGACTAGTTTAAGTCACCCCGCCGTAAAACGATCCGTCCTTGAAACCACGTTCTCAGCACTTCCACGTTCCCAGCGTTATGGAGAACGTTATCGTGCGTGTACGGGAGTGTGTGAACCTCAGTGGACGCCACTTACAACATGTGATATTCCACAAGTGACATTGGAATAAACTGCATAAACTAAATTTGTTTTGAAGTCGGTAAGAATAAATGTTTTATTAATATTTGAAATGTGTCAGCTTCCCGTGAATCACCCTGCATAAATTGAAAAATGGAAAGAAAAATTCTGCGATCTGGATTCGAACGAGAAACCTCAAGCGTCATATGCTCGACGCCTTTACCATTTGGGCTACCGCAGACACTCGTACAAGCATGCTGTCACTAAGTGTCTTAGGGAGAACTAGGTTGTCAAGGTGGTAAGGCCAATGGGAGGCGGGAACCCGGCTCACAGATCGAGAATTTCTCCTATCCAACCATCAGAAAGTTTGATGAAACACATATAATAAATAAACCATTAAGGAATGACATAACCAAGTACCGAAAGGTTAAACTAAACCATTCGCGGAATTATATTTTTAAACCGCCCTATGTTAACATTGGAAGTTTCTAATGGACCATTATGATACCATTAAACTTCGTACCTTTGAAATAATTTCAACTATCTTTAATTTTACGTTATATTCATTCATGACACATCATTCCAAGTTGTTTGATATATTACATGCAATATTTTAGGATTGAATGTTCCAATAAACCATAATGGTTCCACTAAACCAGGTACCCTGAAACCAATTTCGACTATCGTTAACTTTACGTTACATTCATTCTTGACACATCATTCCAAGTTGTTTGATATATTACATGCCATATTTTAGCAGTGAAAGGTCCAATGAACCATAATGGTTCCACTAAACCAGGTTCCTTGAAACCAATTTGGACTATCATTAATTTTACGTTATATTCATTATATTAATTTCTGAAAACGGAGGAGAGCGTATTGCATAGGTGGAAGGAATACTTTGCATCTCTTCTTAATCCGGTGACAACAACAACTGAGGCATACGAGGTGCACCTTGGAGCGGAGAATAGTCACGGTAGTATCACTGAAACAGAAGTCAGATGGGCAATTAAGTCCCTGAAGACTGGCAAAGCTGCAGGTGATGATAAAATCCGGTCCGAGATGTTAAAGGCCTTAAATCAGGATGGTATCCTGTGGCTGACTCGAGTGTGTCAGGTTGCTTGGATATCTGGACAGGCCCCTAAGCAATGGCAGACAGGAACTGTGATCCCTATCTTCAAAAAGGGAGATCGGAGAGATTGCAACAACTATCGAGGCATCTCTTTGCTCAGCATTCCTGGGAAAGTGTACGCTAAGTGTCTGGAGAAGAGAAGTCGGGAAATAGTCGACTCCAAACTGTCGGGGGAGCAGTGTGGTTTCCGACCTGGCCGAAGCACGACGAATCACATCTTTGCTCTAAGGCAAATCTTTGAGAAATCCTGGGAGTATGCAAAAGAGGTCTACGCTTGCTTTGTGGACCTCGAAAAAGCATATGACAGAGTTCCTCGGGAGAAGCTCTGGCAAGTGTTGCAAGAGTATGGAGTGGATGGGCATTTACTGGTTGCTATCATGTCACTGTACGAAAGCTCTGAGATGTGTGTCCGGATAAATGGCATTAAGTCAAGACCGTTCACCGTGGGTGTTGGACTCCGCCAAGGATGCGTACTGTCGCCCATCTTGTTCATTATCTTTATGGACTGGATACACAGGGGCAGCCGAGGCGATGAGCGTGTTTGTGTGGGCGACTGCCTGGTGGAGAGGTTGCTCTTTGCGGACGACCTTGTCCTGCTTGGGTCTTCTCGCACGCACCTTCAGCATGCACTAGACCGGTTTGCAGCCAAATGTGAAGAAGCTGGGATGAAGATCAGTGTGGCTAAAACCGAAGTTCTGGTTCTTTCAAGACAGCCTGCTCAGTGCGCTCTCCATGTTAGGGGAGCCTCATTGAGACAGGTGGAGAAATTCAAGTATCTCGGGATTGCATTCACGAGTGATGGACGGCAGGAGAAAGAATTGGATGCTCGGATCGGTGCAGCAAGCTGTGTCAGACGTGAACTGTGGCGATCCGTGGTAACGAAACGAGAGCTGGGTAACAAAGCCAAGCTCTCCGTCTTCAAATCCATCTTTGTCCCCATTCTCACCTATGGTCATGAGGCTTGGGTAATGACCGAAAGAGTGCGATCGCGGGTACAAGCGGCCGAAATGAGATTCCTGAGAGGTGTTGCAGGTGTCACCCTACTAGATAGAGTGTACAGCAGCACAATAAGGGAATCTTTAGGAGTTGAGCCGCTACTTCTCCGCATTGAGAGATCCCAGTTGCGCTGGTATGGCCACGTGATACGGATGCCGCAAACTAGTCTTCCTAGGCAGTTGTTATTTTCCAAGCCGGTGGGTAAGAGACCAAGGGGTCGGCCTAGAACCAGGTGGCTAGACTACATGGAGAATCTGGGTTCGAGTCGCTTGGATATTACCATGGAGGACATGCGCCTGATGGCGGAAGATCGCGATCGCTGGAGATCCTCCATAGGGCTGCTGCCCCCGCGATCCTAACGGATAAGCGGGCTTGAAAAGTAAGTAAGTAAGTATTCATTCATGACACCTTGTTCCAAGTCGTTTGATATAATACATGCTATATTTTAGCATTGAAAGTTCCAATGAACCATAATGGTTCAAAAACCAGGTTCCTTGAAACCAATTTGGACTATCATTAATTTTACGTCATATTCATTCATGACACATCATTCCAAGTCGTTTGATATCTTACATGCCATAATTTAGCATTGAAAGTTCCAATGAACCATCATGGTTCCACTCAACCAAGTTCCTTGAAACCAATTTGGATTATCATTACTTTTACGTGATATTCATTTATGATACATCATCCCAATTTGTTTGATATATTACATGCCATATCTTATTATTGAAAATTTTTGAAGGTCTCATAAAGGTACCATTAGTGGACGTGCCAATGTTTCGATTGCAACAATTTTCAAAATGGTTCATTTCCTGAACCATATTTATTGGCCGAAATAGTAATTTATATTCGCTTGTATCTCGTTATTAAGATTTGTTTGACATATTACTTATTATATCTGTCCATTGAAAATTGCTAGGTGGGGTCGTGATGTACCATTTGTGGACGTGCTAATGAACCGATTTAGATAGAATTTATGATTTTTTCATGGCATGTACCATATTCATCGACTGACGAAAATAGTAATGAATAACCGCATCTATCTCGTCATTACGATTTGTTTGATATATTACTCAATATTTCTTCCCATTGAAAATTGCTGGGCGGGAAAATAGAGGTACCATTTGTGCACGTGCCAATGAACCGATTTAGATAATATTTGTAACTGTTTCGTGCCATGAACTATATTCGTCGACTGACGAAAACAGATTTTGAAAATCTTTCATAACCTCGGAGGAGTTTGAGTTACAGACAGACAGACAGACTGACAGACAGACAGACAGACAGACAGACAGACAGACAGACAGACAGACAGATAGACGGACAGACACGTTTCCCCACACTGATAGCATAAAGCACCTTTCGGTACTTAATAAAGAAATTAAACAAGCATCAGGTAAAGATATTAATTGATAAATGGAAGGGAAAATTCCGCGAACTGGATTCGAACAGTAACCTCGAATATCTTATGCTTGACGCCTCTACCTGTCAAGGATAAAAAATTTCTCTATTTATTATGTGTGTTTCGTCACACTTTCTGATCGTTGGATAGGAGAATTTCTCGATTTGTGAGCCGGGTGCCCGCCTCTTATTGGGCTTACCACCTTGACAACTTGGTTCAACCTAAGACACTTAGAGACAGCATGCTGTACGGGCGTCTGTGTTAGCCCAATTGGTAGAGGTGTCGAGAATATGACACCCGAGTTCCTGGTTCGAATCCAGGCCGCAGAATATTTTTATCCATTTTCCAATTAATATCTTTAACTAGATACATGTTACACATATAATATAGTTTATCGTTGTATTACATAAGAAGGATCATTGTTAACACAATTCAAACAGATGTTTTATTCACAAGCGCATTAATCACAATATTTCATATATGCTGTTTACAAATTCTTCGTGTAATCTGGCCATATTACACACTATGCGCTGTATCATATTACATGTTATGCTAAATTTTCTTGATGTCAAGATTGTTATAAGATGGATTCACATCACATTTATTATAATCTGTAAATGGACCCAACAGTTATTGAATTGAATAAGAAATATTTATTGTAAGTAATGATAAACTGTTACATCAATGACATGAATGAATTGTTCTTTATCAACCAACAGCATATATCACGAGATGAGTTATCATAACTTTCTCGTGGATTAGAAAATAAGAATTTCTGATCTGCAAGCTGGGTGCCTGCCCTATCTTTGGGCCAATATGTCCGAGTCTTTAGGATATTTGGATGGCAGAAAATGCAAGTTGACCAAGTCACATTATTAACATTCTTAGTAACTTAGAGTTGAAGCAGTTATTTTATTTTAAAAAAATGAGTAATGGTAATTTACACAAAGAGATGCATGTTATTAAATCGGGAAATACAATTTTTCTTGTCCTAAAATTTGGTTTTGGTCCACAATTGGTGCTTATCCACAACTGTTTGAAAGTAGTTTTTTTTTGGAATTTTGAAAATTTTTTAAAGTAGACTAGGTCTATTTGTATTTTCAGCTATTCATTTAGAGACAGCCATGCTATACCAGTCTCCGCAGTAGTCCTGCCATATTGTTAAAGTTATTTTTTTTTGTTAAACTCGTGGTCCCGCTTTACTATGTCAGAATTTATCAAAACGTGTAATGTCAATTCTTATATTTTTTGCTTATATTTTTTCCAGATTTTAAGGCCTTACATTCGATTGTCCGATTTGAAGTACCTTATTTTCGCCTACAGCTTAAGAATTGTTTAGGATACTATCAGCGAAACAAGATTGGTAGGAAGGTAAACTACATTCACTATATGCCAGGCACTGGCATGTGCGTGAATGCAGAACACTATCATCGAAATTATGATGAAAACGGAAAACCGTACTAAAGAAATTCGAAAAAATATACCGGCCATATTTTAGGATCCGTCCAGTGACTATGCCCCATCTAGTGTTACAAACGAGAAAAGATGTGACTAAAAAATACTCACTGAAAATACTCACTTGCGTTATGTTACCCCCTTTAATTATGTGAGGGGGGGCACGGTAACCTCCTTTGAATAAATAAGGCAAAGTTGTAGGGCAGAGGATCACCCACGCAACAAGAAACCCCACCCCAGGAAAAACCAATGAGGATAGGAAGGTCGGAATATACTTGGCAATAACGGAACCCAACCTCTATACCATCTCATCCTGAGCAGAAATAAGCGGCCGTAGGTAAAGAAAAGGCAAAGCCTCAACAGAACGATCTATAACGACAGAAGAAAGGAGTGGTGCAAAATACTTGAGCGCCAAAACCCAGGAGGAAAAAAAGGCCTATAACTTTGTCCTGCTACAGACACCCCAACTAACAAAAAAAAATATCCTCAGTAAGGAAAAGAGGATTTTTTTTTCTTTTTTTACAATTATTAATGGGTAAATCTTGACATTACATCCATCTAAAACAAGCAATGACTGCGAATTGGACATTGTAAGTCCAAGTCATTTAGAGAGAGGGGAAAAAAATGATAAGTAGAAATTATACTTATTCCGAAGATTATAAAATCCCGAAACCACATGGCAAATTCAGGAAAGGTTATGAACGACTCAGTGCGCTCTATGTTAAGTTCAAAAAGAACTTAAGAATGTTCCAAAGGGAAAATTTCGTAAGTACAATAAGGAGGAATAAGTCAATGAAGTTTAAATAATTGAATTAGGATACACGTGAATCCTGTTTATATTGATTTAAGTTCTGTACAGAAAGTTTCCAATTTCGCCGGCCATAAACATCATCCAGGCGTTTTATCAATAAAGTATCACGGTCACAATACTGTTCATCTATGAAAGGGGCTCTAAAACATGATTCTCTTTCTTTTAACCAAGACCTTTTCGCCTGGCGCAAATTTTATTAAGAGTTTGTTTTTTCTTATGTGTCCGCCACCGATTGACAAAGGCTGCCCGTAGGCTGCCCGCTTACTTTCTTCAGGACTTGTCAGTACTATCTGTTTACCCCAATAATCGGTACCGCACATTATTAATTCTGGAGTAAAATGCGTACCGATCATGAGGAATAACTCGCGAAGTGAATACGCATTTAGAGAGGCATGTATCTCAGTCCGCTTTAGACTCCCCCAAAAGGCTCAAACGTAGTTTCTCTTTCAATGTTCTAATGTATCTTTCTGTGGGATTACTACGAGGCAAATATGGGACACTATACAGGGTGAATACAAAAGTCTGAACCCCCCCTTTTATTTTTTGAACCAAAGCAGATATGGCAATTTTGATGAATCCAATGAATAGGAACTTGTGGATGACCTATCCCATGGTGCACATTTCATCATCCTAAATATGCAAATTAGGAAACATTCAAAATTTATCTCAAAAACCATAAGGGATAGAGCAAAAAATCCAATTGCAAACTTGTTCAGCATAAAAAACAAACAAAACAAAAAAAATCCAAATCGGACCAATAAATCACCCACAATCACGTGGTGAACTGTTTGTAGCTTACAAAGCGTCACACTGCACAAGGAAAACTGAATGTTGATATTTCCACTATATAAAGCATGCAAATTAAAAATTAACATAATTTACCATATTCACATTCACTTTCATCCGGAAAAGCAAATAAAAGGCATGTTTTAGCACACAGAAGACAGAACAATTCCAGGATGGCAGGCTACACCGTTCTGGAAATGGTAAACATGATCTTCTGCCTCGGAGAGGCAAGGAGAAAATTACATGCTGCAGTTAGGTTGTATCGAGACAGATACCTTAACGAACGTCATTCATCTCGTCAAACAATGCGTCACATTATTCAAAGATTCGAGGCTACAGGGAATAATAATGCAGAACGAGGACGACCAAGGGCACAAGGAGACGAGGATACAACAACACTAGTTCTGGCTGCAGTTGCTGCAAATCCACACACAAACAGCAGATCAATTGCTGCAGGTGCTGGGTGCCATCAGTGAACTGTTCTCAACATTCTACACGCACATCATTTTCACCCATACCATATTCATTGTCACCAGGAGTTACTGCCATTGGATTATGTTGCTAGGGCCACCTTCTGCAACTGGTTACTTACCTGTCTGGATGATAACCCAAACTTCATTCCTGAGGTGTTGTGGACAGATGATGCCCAGTTCACCAGGGATGGAGTTATCAACAGGCACAACCATCATCATTGGGGAGACGAAAACCCACGATGTCTGCGAGAAGCAACTCATCAAGTGAATTGGAGAATCAATGTATGATGTGGATTGTACAATGACACTGTGATTGGACCGTATTTTTACGATGGAACACTGACGCTACCGGGCTGAAATTCTCAACGTGGTAGTCACAGACTTCATCGACAATTTGCCATTGGCTTCGTATCAGCCCACGTGGTTTCAGCATGATGAAGCTCCTCCACAGTACGGGTTGGTCGTTCGCGAGCGTCTAAGTGGATTAACCGAGGAGGACCAGCTCGTTGGCCACCCCGCTCCCCTGATGTTACAACACTTGACTTTTTCTTGTGGGGCTACCTGAAGGACTAGGTTTATGCTACGTAGCCCATCTCACTGGAGGATCTGGTTCAACGAATCCAGGAAGCGTGCTGAGGAGTGACACCAGTCATGCTTGCCGATGTTTTGGCGTCAGTTAGGTTCCGTGCCCAATTGTGTTATGGTGCCCACGGTCGCCACATCGAGCATTTTGTTGATTAACTTTTTTTTGACTGTTTGAAGTAACTTATATGTGCAGTGTGACTGTTTGTAAGCTACAAACTGTTCACCACGTGATTGTGGGTGATTGGTTGACTTGAAAAAGAAATTGAAAGTATTCTCAGGCCTGTGCTTGGGTGCTTGTATTTGAAACCTCCAACTAATGGGAACAATTTTTAGTAAAAAAAAGTAAATAAAAAAAACCATTTTGGATGGGTTTTTTTGTTTTGTTTGTTTTTTTATGCTGAACAAGTTTGCGATTGGGTTTTTTCACTATCTCTTACGGTTTTTGAGATAAATTTTGAATGTGTCCTAATTTGCATATTTGGGATGAAAAGTGTACCATGGGATAGGCCACCCACAACTTCCTGTTCATTGGATTCATCAAAATTGACATATCTGCTTCGGTTGAAAAAATAAAAGGGGGGTTCAGACTTTTGTATTCACCCTGTATAATGCTTCGATTTTTTGGGTTTTATAAAATTGTTGAATCTGTAGCCTACTGAAATAAGAGGCATTATCCTGTAATATGCACCGAGGTTTTCCAAGAGTTTTAATACATATAATTATTAGTCGAACTACCTCTGTTTGATTGAGCCAAGGGATCGTTACAGCCTCAACCCAACCTGTGAAGGCGTCCACCAAGACCAAAACATATTGGTTCTCCCGAGGCGTACATGGCAATGCACCCATGGCATCAAGGGTCCACAGCTCGAGCGGTTCAGTTATTCTCCTTCGAGTTAAATGTTGTGGGGGCTTAACATTAATAGCTTTGCATTTTGGCAAGGTAAGCAAACAACCGATAAAATGCACGATTGTCGCTCTCATTTTAGGCCGTATATATTTATGTTTCAGAATATACATTAATTTATATGTTCCAGGGTGCACTAAGGGTCCTTCTCAATGCCAAGAATACATTACCTGATCTGTTTGGGAACTGCTATTCTGCGAGTTATTCTTTCATAATATAACCCCCCCTCCCCTCCAACAACCATTTATAGTTGTTTGATCGATTTTGAAGAGTATTTTGACACGACGCATCTGTTCTTCTTATGAATCAATAGGATCTAGTAGAGAAAGATGTTTCATTCGGAACTTGTAATATTAATAGGCATCTTGACAGTGCGTCCGGAATGCGATTCAAGTGACCGAGTTTATGTTCAACGCCCAACGAGTTATTACGCTGTTTTCGTCTTTAAACCTGTGTAACCAGGTTAAGGCTTGGGCGTTAAAATGCACTTTAAACTCGGTCCCTTTCAGGCGGTTTACAGTTGGGGCATGCAAGACAAAGCGATATTCTTGTTCTCCCTTTTTTTCAATTAGAAAATAAGGGAGCGACCAGGATGATTCAAAGCGTTTAACCACGCCTTGCTGTTCCATATCCGCTACTATTTTTATTAATATGAGTCTCTAGCATGCGATAGTGGATAAGGTCTCACTTTAACTGGGGGATAATCATAAAGTATCTATATGATGTGTGTAATTTGGGAATCGGGGCTGTATGAGTTCCATTTTTTTGCTGTACTCGAATCAGCTCATTGATTCTAATTACAATTTGCTCGTCTGTTTTTAAATTGAGATCTAAGGGACTTTGTGTAAAAGTTTTTCCAATTTAATCTATGCGCCCATTTTGCGTAAACTATCTAATCCCAAAACTCCCTGACGCGGTAATTGGGGTGCTATCCAGAATGTAACTCAATTTCCCCCCATGTATTTCCGTCTATCTGGGCCACTATCACTTGTAACGCGGCCGTTAAAGATATGTCTTATCTGTTTGGAACATTAATGTTCCGAGGGCTGTTTACACTTTTGCAGATTCGCGCTAGACGTGAGGCATACGTACTTTCCACTATTTAAACGCTAGAACCGGACACGAGAATGAATGGATACATTTCTATTCCGATACCCAGCCTAATTCCCCAAAAGGCATGATGAGGTACCCTAAGTCGAATTTTGGTAGTCAGCAAATCGCCGTTCAAGTTGGTCCCTAAATTTAAACTATCCGGTACACAAAGTATACAACCTTGGGGAAAATTAATCGGTCTCCGCAGCAACCGTATAGGATTATTCGTGGCATGGTCGTCGAAGGAGCATGACGACCAAGGTTCCACCGTTTTTTTACTCGGTTCCTGACACTGAGATATACCCCTACATTTGACAAATTGAGACATGATCAAACTTCGGTAACCCATCCTTTCCTGTATTACATTTACCAAATCTTCTCGTCTGTCTTGAGTTGCTTTAGTACGTATGGGGGAATAAGCAGATGACCAACCCTTTTCGATGTAAATGCTGTCTGAGAGCAACTGAGCTAAACTAGTGGTTAACATTGTTCAATTCGCACATCCTTCCCTAATAACTCATGAACTCCTCATTCGGTCCTTGGTACATATTACATATATCAATGACACTCAAAGTCTTCTCAGCCTGAGTGGTCAACATCTTCAAAAGCCAGAATTTTCATTCGTTCCAGGTCCAAGTTGCTTTTGCTACAAACGCCATCCATGGTGCTATTTCTCACGTCACCAAGCGTGGCCATAGGATGCGTAGAGAAACTTTTGGTATACTTGAGAGAGACGAGGTAAGAGACTCCACTTGTCCACAAAAATATTTAATTACACCTTAGATGTATATACAGATATATTTCGATCACCATGTGGCCTTTTTCAGTATGACTCAGGTTACACAATCGACAATCGAACAGCGAAGTGTACATTTCTTCGGGTGGTACGGAAGCAGTGCTTTCACGAAGCTCACTCTACCAGAATGAATTATACATGAAATACACTGAAATAGACAAGAAGCCTGACTAACACAAAGAAGTCTTCCACATTATAAAAAAACAATAAGATTGACGATTGTCAGAAGATTGGGAGAGGGGCAGGGGGTGGTATCACTCCTTCCAACAGTCCGGGAAGGAAACGTTGCCAATGTCTTCGAAGTTGACATCAAGAATATGCCTAGGTTTTCTATACTTTGTATGCCACTTCATTTTCATCAGTTTGTTTAGTATTCTGGCCACCAGTTTATTGTCATGGCTCTTCATCGTCTGCACCATGTTCATCAGGAAATCTTGGACACACTAAGGTTAGTCATGTTGAGATCGGAGTGGATGTAATGACTTTTTACGGTCCTTCTTCCATGCTGGGCAATGGTTCTCAGTGTAACATTCTGGAACGACTGGAGTTCACTACATCTGCTTTTACATATGGTTGCCCACGCAGGCATGCAATAGAAGATGGTCCGAGTCAGCGTTTTGTTCAGTAGCAGCTTATTGTCGATGCTGAGGGCACTGTTCCGACCCAGGATAGCTATGAGGCTGTACTTAGCCTTCATTCCTTTGTTCAGAACTTAACAGTTCCAGGAGAATCTTGAATCATGTATAACGCGAAAGTACCTGTGATTGTCGACCCATTCCAGTTCTTTATTGAATCCGGGGGACGCTTAAGCTTTTTGTTGAAGTACATAGCTTTGCATTTTTCAACGTTAACGTTCAGTTTTCAGCAATTAAACCAGTCTTCAAATTTCTTCAATGCGTTATGCAGACGACTGATAACGTGAGATGGCTACTGCGCCTATGCCACGATGGCAGTATTATCAGTATAGAAATATACATTACATTTTTCTGTTTTTGGAAAATCATGTACAAGATAATTAAATAAAACGAGCCCAAGGACAGAGCTTTGTGGGACACCGGCCTTTACCTTGTGGGGAATGGAGAAGTTTTTGCCAACTTTAGCTTGATAGAACCTGTCGCTAAGAAAGGATCTCCCTGTCAAAATCAAATCAGGAGGAAACTCGCCTCTAATCATCTTGTAGATTAGCTCTTCGTGCCGTACCTGATCGAAATCCTTTCTGACATCAAGAAAGGTTACACAAGTTCAGATACAGGTATTTATAATGAGGGGGACCAATCAAAATGTAAAGCATTATGTTTGGTTTACAAAATTCAGGATTGGGGAGGGCTTAGTACCCAATGAATATGGATAACAACAAGCTATTTATTTGCTCTTACATATGGAGTTGCTGTTATATCCGGTTACTGGTTAGATACAAACAGCAAATTTAACGTTTTGAAATCCATGTGGTCCTGTCACCAAACATAATGCTTTTCATTTTGATTGGTCCCCTCTCTTATAAATACCTGTATCTGAACTTGTGTAACCTGACCAGTCAAGAGACTGCCCCAAGATAAAAGACAAGACAAGATCCGGGGGGAAGTGCATAGGATGTGGAGAACAGTACAATTCAAGCTATACAAAATGTCCAAAATATCCCCAGGTTAAAAGGATGCATAGATCCAAGGTGACCGCGGACACATCCTTTGCAGCTGCATTGTCTACACATTAACGATCTACAAGGTATGTATAATCAAATTGGACAAATATGTCATTTGTTTACAAATCTAGGCAAACGTTACCCAGAGTTAAGTGGACTCCTTAAGACCAACTTATTTCATCATGGCTACACGACATTATACTAAGATCAAAAAAGGTGAACTTCGGTGCATGATATGGAACGCTAGGGGGGTTCCCCGAAAGCGTATAGAATTTCACAACTTTCTGCTGAACTTCCTTTCCATAAAAAGAAGGATGTTTGTTTGTTTGTGGGTTTGTGGGTTTGTTTGTGGGTTTGTTTGTGGGTTTGTTTGTGGGTTTGTTTGTTTGTTTTTTATATAAATCTACAGTTTTATTCCGATCTTGATAAAATTTCGCATACATGAGGAAGGTCATTGTCTACCTCAGATTTCGAAAAAAGAATAATTATTTATAAAAAAATCGATATTCATGGTTATGGCAGGGCGTATTAATGAGAAATATCTCATGAACAACAATGCAAGGCAAAGTTTGTGCAACAATAGGCCCGTCGTGTTCGCATCAACAATAGTCTCAATGCGCAATTCACCAATAACAATGAGCACAAAATTATTCAAAGAATTATAACAATGAACATAAAATGATGATGCAATGATAGAAAGCTCTTTTCAAAGAATTTTAACAATGAACATAAAATGATGATGCAATGACAAAACATTCGTTTCCAAGAATTATTAGTAATGAACAGGAAATGGATGTAATAGACGAAATAGATAGGCAAAGGATGTACACGTGTCTTCCTTCAGCTCCCTAACAAGCGTTCACACATTGGGAAAAGTGTGTGTGTTTCTTTGTGTATGTGTGTGTGTGTTTGTGTGTTTGGCACATTTGAGCAGTGCATAACGTAAAAAATACATCATTTCGAAACATCAAACCAAAAAAGCTTACGATTTATCTGTGTTGTGCTATTTAATAATCGTTCGAAGGAACCATATTAATACATACCTATCGTAATGCCACCAAAGAAAAGTAAGAGCATTGGTCACAGAAACTCGGGTACCTACAAGTGTAATTATTCCGGGCAACGCCGGGTATCTCTTCTAGTCTATCTATCTATATATATATAAAGAAGGATGTTTGTGGGTCTGTGCGTCTGTGGGTCT
>JAHWFO010112859.1:0-21720 GCA_023313115.1 Rhysida immarginata | reverse complement strand
TGTATGGCTAGATGATATGCACTGATATACACACATTTACACATAATTTTACACATTTATCTATGTATACACATAAACACTGTAACGTGCTAGTAAAGGCGAACTGCGTTTACCTGCACGTACAGCCAACGCTTCAAAAACAAAGCGTAAAAGACCAAAAAAACCCTCCCCTTTGACTAAAAGAAAAACTGTAACCAGTACCCAGAGCAACCGTGGAGATAAATTAATAACACTTACTTGAAGGAGCAAAAGAGGTCCCACAAGTAAGGTGAGGTTTGAGAGAAACCTAGGAGAAAAACCCTAGCCTGCGAAATAACCCCCAATAAATACTTGAATGACTAACCCCCACTCAAAACAACCCCAAAACTAGAATAAAAAAGTAGTAAAAGCGAATTCCAAATAAATATTTTCCTTTATTACAATAGACGATCATAGATAAAATAGAATAAAGAAAAGCTGAAAATGGTCTCAGAAGAGAAGCGGGGTGAACAAACTCTTGCAACAGTAAAAGGTGCTGGAGCGACAGGCCAACCAAGGACGTAAGAATCAAAGACCGATCAAAGGCGGGGGCAGAACGGACTAGTCGAGTGGAAGAAGTCGATTCGGACAAGGCTCGGAGAATCCTGAGGGGTGGAGGAAGTCCGGAAAGGTCATGAAGAAACGCCCACACTGTAAATAAGCGAGACCATCAAAAGAAAACATCATAGGAAAATACAAACTGGAAATAAAAAAAAATCATTTTCCTCTTCTTTTTTAAAACATAAAAAAAATTAGAAATAGTGGAGAAAAAAATTAACAATTCCAAGAAATAAATAAAAGGGATACAAAAAAATTTAAAAAAAAATTTAAACAATAAACCCGGGACCTCCTCCGGACGGAACCTAAGAACGAGATACAAAATATAAGCTAGAATAGAGACGACAGAAACAATAACAGATGGTAACGGAAAAATGAAGGGCAAAGACGGACAAACAGGTTCTTACGAGTAACGAAGGGCGGGAGAAGGACAGACGTTGGCGACAACATGGACAAGGTCCTGGAAAAAGAAAACAAAATAATTATAAAGAAAATTGTTTAAAACAAAAGTATCATTTCCAATGATCAGGAAGAACAGATTATAATAATAAAATCAGGAAAAGGATAAAGAAAAAAAAAACAAAATGAAACTATGACTCGGTGAGATTGTTGAGAGAGTCCATCATATCTAACGAAACAAAAGAGTCATTGCTACAATAAAAAGCTTGCGTGACATTTCACATTCACAAAGTCGTTTTAAAAGAAGATAAATCGAGACATAAGTAGACTATCCATAACAAGAGAAGGTCCACTCTCGAAACATCTGGGGAAGAACACAAATTCAAAGATCGCTGAGGCGAAAACTTATCTTAAAAGGACGTGATCGCAACTGGAACCGGTCAACGATAAGTCAGTGGACGGTCTCACGGAGACGTAGTACATGGTCCGCCTCAATTACGCAAAGGGGAGAACTGGGAAGTAAGCTGTGATAAACGTCATGATCCTGAGATGCGAGTGGGCAAGATCCAACATAGAAATCCAACACGAACTATCCGTTCATGAGTTAAAGTAAAGGTCGTTGACGTCTTAAGCTAGTAAGTCTATTTTCCAAAGAAAAGCCATCTCCTATCCCAAGGGAGGGCTGAGAAGCTGATGTTACCTCTCTTGAAGGTTTTGCTATTTTCTGTCTGATATTTTTTTCAAGACCGAGAAATTACAAAAATCAGAAGAAAATTTAAATATCGCGGACACGCGACACGGCATCTGAGTTCAAGGAAAAGAAGATAGCTAGTCGCTCTAGGAAAACGAGCGGTCGAATACAACGAAACGCTTGAACAATGAAAAACTAAGCGAATAGCGGGCACGCACGCGTAACTAACAATAGCATTGATAAGAAACCAACGTAAACGTATTGTAGTAAAAAAAAAATTTTAAAATAGTAAAAAAAGCATTTTTTAGCTTACAAAGCAAATTAAAAAGAATTGAATAATTATACTACTTTTAACAATAAATAATACATCCAATAATTATAGCCAAAGGCGAAAATCTTCGTCTATCCTTTGTCAAAGGGAGAAAACCCGAAAACCAAATTTCCTTATAACTTAAAGGAAATTGTTAAGCGATAAAAAAAAATCTAATTGCAGACTGGAAAATCAAAGAGAGGGACGTATCTAAAGTTTATTAATAAACAACGGAAAAAGTTTCATCGGATAACGGACAAGACGAGTCAAAAAAAATGACGCGACGAAGAACGAGCCAAAACTAGATGCTTAAAATAATTGACTCAACGGGGAATTAAATATCCATTTGTCCGTCAAGCGCAAAAAATATTCATCACGGAATAAACAACCGATGACACGAAATAGCGATAATAATGACTCAACACACGAGGAATCGCGATCTCGGTCAATAAATAAATAAATCCCACTGAAAAAAAAATTTTTAGCGCGAGGAAAAAATCAAATAGAACAAATAACTCCCCAAATGAGATATCATTAACCTAAGAACAACGCGAACAGAGCGCGTCACGTGAACCCTTTAATATATAAAAAGGAGGGGGGAACACAGTAACCTCCGTAATGATAATTAATTAAGCATCTAATAAACAAAGCTCACGTCCGAGACAACCGATGAGCACCCCAGTTTTGGAAAAAGCTACTCGCGACAGAAACCAGGAATAACGGTAAAGTGGAAAGCTAGAAAGACACAGCACGGGAGGAGAGTGTTTAAGGCACACTTTACTTGAGTGATAAAAAGGAACCCAACAAGCAGAGATCCAGAAATTAGTAGTAGAAGTGACTCAAAAATTCTTATAAAAAGGCCACTAAAACCTAAATAAAAAAAATATAACGGCACGTTACAACACATACCTGTAGACACACTATATTATTATTAACACAGTTCAAGTTTCGTAGCACAAGAGAGTACTTCATGTATGTAAATATTTTTAAACAAGTTTTTGTTGATATTTTTAGAAAATGTGTATTCTTGAGCTTTGTGTATTTAGCCTGCAGGCAGGAAACGAAAGAAAAAAGATTTTAATAAGAAATCTGTTGCTAAATTCTGAAATAACGATCGCCAAGTGCATAGTCGACTGCTCTTGAATTGTAGACATGAATAAGGCAGTTGTTGATGGTCAAAGTCTACACTAGAAAATCAACGGTGTAGAGTCTGTACACTGTAGACTTAGTAGACAAGTCTACACTGTAGATTCTGTAGACAAGTCGTGTTCATGCTAGCTCGAATCGACAAATGCGTCATTAATAACATGACCATCGACACTTGTCGACAGTCGACTGCTTGTCGATGAGCTCATCCTAGACCCCCTGGGTCGAAACAGTCGCCTGAGCAGCGACAACAAGCTGCTATTGTACAAGACGATGATTCGGACCATCCGCCTCTATGGCATGCCTGCGTGGACAACCATATGTAAAAGTAGATGGAGTGAACTCCAGTCGTTCCAGAACATTACCCTGAGGACTATCGCCCAGCTTGCTAGGAGGACTGTGAAAAACCAATCCATACACTCGGATCTGAACATGACTCAACTTGGGAAGTGTGTGCAAGATCTCCTGATGAACATGGTGCTGACGATGAAGAGCCATGACAATGACCTGGTGGCTGGAATACTAAACAACCCGATGGTAATGAAGTGGCATACAAAGTATAGAAAACCGAAGCATATTCTTGATGTCTACTTCGAAGACACTGGCAACGTTTCCTTCCCGGATTAATGTAAGATGTGATACCACCCACCCCCGCCCCTCTCCCAATATTCTGACAATCGTCAGTCTTATTTTTTTTTCATAATGTGTAAGACCTATTTGTGTTAGTCAGGCTTCTTGCCTATTTCAGTGTATTTCATGTATAATTCATTCTGGTAGGGTGAGCTTCGTGAAAGCACTGCTTTCGTCCCACCCGAAGAAATGTACACTTCACTGTTCGATTGTCGATTGTGTAACCTGAGTCATACTGAAAAAGGCCACATGGTGATCGAAACACATCTGTATATACATCTAAGGTGTAATAAAATGTTTTTCTGGACAAGTGGAGTCTCCTTCCTCGTCTCTCTCAGGTATTTTAGCATCCACAGAATTGTAAAGGTCAGTTTATTTGTTACATTGCTTTTCTTAGTGATCTTTTGTTATGTTACAAACTTTCGACTTTACTTCAAACCGATGTAAGTAATCTTTTATACTCATACCTAAATTAAAGACGGGCATGTCGAGAACGGATAGATCGGGTAGGGCCCTACTTTCATTTTTTTAAAACAATTAATTAACGAGCGTCGAGCCTGTTGTAATTCTGTGATCAACCAATGTTTTGAAGGACTTGAATATCCGTGTTGCCAGATACTCTCTGAGGGGCTCTAAACTTCTGCAAATGAGTTTCGATCACGTTAATTAATTCCGGACGAGATAACCAGTGGTCAGCGGCCAGAAGGGGTGCGATAGCCTGTAAAGAACTATATTTGACGAGAGCCGTGGGATACCTCCTACGTAAAGAAGTAGCAATTAACAATCCCTTATCACCTGCCTCCATATATGCCTGTCATATAAGCATTATACCGACTAGTCAGCTTATATTAAAATGTCGGGTCTAAGTAAAACAGGTCAAACCATAAAGTGATACGAAATAAAGGGTGAACCTAAAATAGAGCAAGTACTTCTTGGAAGGAAAACTTTTCGCAAGTGGTACTTTCCTTGGAAAATAAATTTAACCTCTGTTGAATAATTAATTACTTCCGAAAAAAAAACCCAAAAGGAAGACCAAAGGTCAAAAGAAGTCCCCCTTTCCCAAACAAGGAAAGAAAATATTAACTTACAGGTAAATGGCCGTATTAAAAAAGCAGTTCCCCAAGAAAGAAGTTAAGTAACCAGTGGTTTTGCTTGAGATTTGCAAAAGTCTATCCCTACTCATAAGTAAGTGACTGGTGGTATAATGGAAAACAGAAAAAGAAAGGTCCAAAAAAGTAAAAGAGTTATTACAAGTGATGACAACTTATATAAAATTTAAAAAAGTCACGTGACGGACTCAAGAAAAAAGGAAAGAGAGGCCAAATAAGATAATTCAGTTTTGACTTGAGTCCTTGAGTCCACGAGCTGTAGGCATCTAGGGTGTTCCTGTTGGTAACGATAATATCTTGACTCCTACTTTACGGAGGTGAACTGATCATAAGAGTGCACTGGATATAGTTTCTAAGGATGTCGGAGAATCCTGATGGGTGTTATGGGTTGGCCCAATCGGGTAATCGATGAGCAGTCCTTGGAAATAAAAAGGATAAAAAACCCAAAGGAATGTTTTTTTAACAATAAACTTAAAAGCAGAGAGACTGAGCTCTAGAAAATAAAAAAATGCAAATAAATATTAGTTTAAAGTCATAAATCTGCTGGATATAAAATTCAATATATTCTTGCGCTGGAGACGAAACATGAATCGCAACAATCCCCAACTAAGTGGCACGTAGGTGAACACAAATTGAAAATGACTGGCACGGACAAAACTTCTGCAGTGATCAGATCTATTACAATAAAATAAAATCAAAATAAGATTTCCGGGGGGGGGGGGGGGAGCGGTAAGGGAACAAAAGACTAAGGCCACAAAGAAAGAAAAGGAAAAAAGGTCAGGAAAGAGGGAGGGGGGGGGGGAATTAACTTAGTAATTAAGGAAACAACAAGCAAGAAAAGTTAATTTTCCTTGAATAAAAGTTTTGTTTTATATATAATAGAAACAAACATAATTGTTCCAGAGAATCCAAAGAAGGCACCGATGATAGACAGAGCCAATCGCTATGAGTTCGAAATTGGTAGTGACCTTACAGTATAACAGAGAGACAACAGAGTTTCCAACTAGTTTCGCCATTTAATAGGAAGGGTATTATGAACCCTTCTCTCACTGACACTATGAGTTCATCTGTAAAAAAAGAAAGAACGCAAAAGAAAATTTCAGTTAAAAGTCGAAACATTGGTAGGAAATTTATCCAGAATAGTGGCATATTCACGAGTTTCCGAAACATCACCGGAGAAAAAATTAAAAGTAAAACCTGTACCCAAAGTCGTGGTGAAAAGAACGCATCATCCAGAGCGAGCTACATGGCGAAGAGAAAGAAAAATCAGAAATAAACCATGAAGCAAAGAGCCGGAAGAAAATCCTTGATCGTGGTAATCGGAGTCGTTTAACGAGTTCAAAAAGAAAGTCATCAAATGGAGGATAACAAGGCGAACGCCAAACAACTGCGCAGTAGGCGAATAATCGGAGCAATGAGACGGCCGATCAAATTCAACAGCAGAATCCCGAAAGCAGTCGGTAAAGACGAAACCTTGAATCGGAGATTCATCTTGCAACGACTTTACGACCTGTCTAACTAAAATGTCAATCGCAACTGCTAAGATATTTCAAAAAAGGAAAAAAAATCAACATTTTACAATTTTAATTTATTCCACGAGGTACGGCTATAAATCCCAATCATGGGTAGCGTCCAAGTGCTTCAAAAAAACGTGCAGAAATAATTCAGTTCGTGATAACAAAAGGAACAAGTACCAATCACCGATACCATCGAGAATAGGGCGATACTTTCAAAACCGATATTATCGCTATACTTATACTTTCGCGAAACCTATACTAATCCGATACTTTTTTCTGGTCTTGGATATAAATTCCGGCGTTTTTTTGTTTCCATTATTAAACCAATCCGAAAGCTTTCAATTATAAACGTCTTTTTATGTGTATGCCTTCTCATTGGCCGCTTCATTTACTTTTCCTTTACCTCAAAGAGAATACAGGAATATCATGCATTATATGCTGCAACTAGCAGAGGACCCGGCGTTGCCTGGAATAATTACGCTTATAGGTAAACACACACACATACACAAACGCTTTTCCCAATCGTCTGAACGCTTGTTTGGGAGCTGAAAAAAGACACGTGTACCTCCCTTGCCTCATCGAGAGAGACTGCCCTATCTATATCGTCTATTATATCCATTTCCTGTTCATTGTTAATAATTCTTGGAAACAAATGTTCTGTCATTGCATCATCATTTTATGTTCATTGTTATCATTCTTTGAATAATTTTGTGCCCATTGTTATTGGTGAATTGCGCATTGAGACCATTGTTGATGCAAACACGACGGGCATATTGTTGCACAAACTTTGCCTTGCATTGTTGGTCATGAGACAGATATTGTTGATCCTTGCATAGTCTTGGTGCATTGCGTGTTGACACCATTGTTGATACAAACTTTTATTTGCATTGTTCGTCATGAGATATATATTGTTGGTCCGTGTAGAGTGTTTGTGAATTGCGTGTTGATACTATTGTTGATACTTACTGTTGCAAAAACTTTGTCTTGCATTGTTGGTCATGAAATATTTCTCATTTATATGCCCTGCCATAACCACGAATATCGATTATTTTTATCAGTAATTAATATTTTTTCGAAATCTGCGGTAGACAGTGACCTTCTTCATGATTTGAAGGTCCTATATGCGAAATTCTTTCAAGATCGGAATAAAACTGTTTATTTGTATAAAAAACAAACAAACAAACACACAAACAAACACACAATCAAACAATCAAACACACAAACAAACCCACAAACCCACAATCAAACACACAAACAAACCCACAAACCCACAAACAAACAAACATCCATGTCTATATATATAGAAGAAGATAAAAGATAAATGAAAATTTTATAGCCCAAAAAATTTACTAAGTTGAGTGGCTCTCAATGGCTAGCTAGATATGAGGCTATCAAAACAATTACTGAGCAATGGGAAGAACTGCTGCTGCTATTTCCAATAGCATAAATCAGGATAAATGTCTTACTGCTGAGTTATTGTATGACATCCTGAATTGTAATTCCAACAAATTACACATTGTTTTTTAAAAAACTTTTGAAAAGCATTTTTGGTGTAAACAAATTATTTCAAAGCCCTCAAGTTTTACCATAAAAATTATTTAAAGATCTTTTCTTTTTGTACAAAGAATTACTAAAAAAGACTGTTGCTCCTTCAAGATTAAGAAGAGTTCCAGATGATGTATTTATGTAATATATTCTTAGTTCACGATACTTTGTAAAACGATTTGTACATTATTATTTTATTTTTTTTATTTTTAAAGAGTATCTGATTATATAAAATTTGAAATTCTGATTGTAAGCATTAAAAAAACTAGTCAAAAATTTTCAGCGTTTTTAAGTGTTTTTTTCTGAAATCTGGTGGTTTCTGTTGGGAAATCGTGCGAAGTCTAGTGGCAACATTCGAAAAAAACTTGGCAACACTGATCAACAAGTTAATAACTCAGGTTCTCTAAAGCCTAGATTGATGAAATTTGGGGCAATAACAGGGTACATAAGACTGTGTATACCGTTAAAATTTGACCGAATTCCAACAAGAAGTTTCCGAGTTACTCATTCAACATCATAACACGTGCTCACTTGTGATTACTACCAAGAACTTGTTATAATTTGGACTCGAAGCTCGTCGTTATCAAGATCGCTATTCTTCTCCATTCAGGTTAGTTTTTTTTACTTCATTTATTTATTTTTAAGTACCGATAAGTTCAGTAATTTCCCTGACTTTTCCCGGTCTTAAATATAATATGTTAATTAAATAATTTGCATCATTACTAATGATTCATTAGACATCTCTGTTGCACAGCAATAATTACAGTAAGCAAGTCTTTAATAACGTTCCATCACATTTTTAACAGTATAACCATGAACCGATGAACAAAAGGCCGGCACTGAATATCCTTATATGTCTGTGCAAAATTTTTTCAAATCAATTCCTGGTAAGAAAAATGTTAAGTGTTGAATTCTGTGTATTAAAGTTGTTAAAACCAGCCGAAACTCAACAAAGCAGAGGAAACATTTAGCGAGAGTGCATCCTTTGCACTTTCAAAGTTTGGAGGTGGGCAAATCAACATGCGAAGGTGGTCGACAAATGTACTTGGAAGGGTTACAGCGGCAACACCTAATATGCGTCAAAATCACCTCAGCGTCAGCGTCTTCTGCTTCCAACTGCTCTATTACGTCCAGTCGTGTAGATGGAATTAACTATAGATATTGAAAATGGTGAATATGCAGACATGCTCATAGATCCTCTTGATTACTGGAAACGGCATCAGGACATCTATCCTAATGTGTCAAGGTTTGCATTAAAATACTTGACTGTGCCACATCAGCGCCCTGTGAACGTTTATTTTCCCGGGCAGGTCTAGTAATGACTAACAAAAGAAATAAACTGTAGGAAAATCACTTATCAGAATTGTTGTTTCTAAAATATTTAACAAAGGAAGAGTGGTGACTTGATTAAAAGCAAAAATTCGAAATAAAAAAAAACCAAAAAACCACATTCATTCCTGTGTGAATTCATTGTATCATTATCGGTATCAGTCGGTATCGCCCATGGTATCCGTTTCGGACTTTTTGGTACCGTACGTAGTATCGGTATCGCGATACTTTGTGGGTATCGACCATCACTAAAAGGAACTGAAAAAGAAAACAATAGTTGAACAAATTATAACGTAGAGAACAAAATCTAATAACTAGCAAACTTAAATTGCCTCTTGTTTTGACTAGAAAATCGGAAATCCACGAAAGAGGAAATCAGAAACCTTGACTAAACAAAATAAATTTAATAATTAATAATTAATAAAAAGTGCACAAATTAAATAAGGTTTAGCAAGGTTTTGTCTCAAAACAAAACCACGTTTACTTATATTTTTTTTCTTTTCGGCATACTATCCTTTATCTCACAAAGGACCGCTCATTGCTTTGCCCCACAGCTCCACCTTCAACAAAACTTATTCCTATGTCTTATTCAAGAAAATAAAAGAAACTTCACTAAACAGTGTAAAATTCCATGTTCATCCTCCAACAGGTGACATTTACCTTAAGCAACGCAATTCCAGTCGGGCCCGACCGTGAGAGTTAGACCAGTGAGCTTTTCGTCTTTAGCATGATCCGTTTTCATAATGAAAACTGCCAAAAAGTGACAATTGCTTTTACTAACGCTTACAGGCGGCGATATGTGACCCCTTAAATTAAGGAGGGGGGGCACGGTAACTTCCTTTGAATAATTAAAGCAAAGCTGTAGTGCAGCGGATCACCCGCGCAACAAAAACCCCCACGCCAAGAAAAAACAATGAACATATGAAGGTGGGAAAATACTTGGAAATAACGGAACCCAACCTCTATACTACATCATCCTGAGCAGGAATAAGCGCCCGAAGGTAAAGAGAAGGCAATGCCTCAACAGAACGGTCTCTAAAGGGAAAAGAAAGGAGTGGTGCGAAATACGTGAGCGTCAAAACCCGGAAGAAAATATGGTCTATAATTTTGTCCTGCTATAGTATGTATACATGTATGTATTGTAGCGTTCTCCGTTGGAACAATCTTCTTTTTCGGCCAGGTTTTCTGGTTCTGTTTTCCTTGGATAGCAAGAAAGGGGTTAATATGCCCTCCCTGGTATATTAAAAGGCGCACGCGACGCGCTCAGGCGTTAAATTTGTAATAGTTTTTTGTATACATCATTTGGAACAACACTCCGTCTGAAGGTTAAGCTTTTCCACGGAGACACTAAGTTTAATATACTATTGAGTTGTGGATTCCTTTTGGACACTTTCCCTGCTATTAATATTTTTTTTTTCGATTTGGAGATGTTAGCAGAAAAAACAGTTAGTGTTTTACTTTCATCTGTGGGGCCAGAGAAAGACAGGAGAGTCTAGTCCACAGTCTATTGAAAACGGGGTTTTAATTTAACTCCTTTGGTTTTCCTCTCAAGACAGAGGCCTTTTATTTAATTTAATTCTTAATAGTTTTTGAATTTTATAAACGCGTGGTTGGGTTTTTTTTTCTTTTGAGAAAAAATATTGTGTATTAGTTTTGACTTTTTATTCATTTTTACAAGAAAATAAAAAACGTTATTTTTTCCTAAATTCTTATTAATTTTAATAATCGGGAATTGTTTAAAACGAACGGCGACCCTCGGTAAAAGTCTTGTTTGTTGTCTTTGCCTAGGGGAACGTTTTCTGTTATTGTTGTAGTTTTGCGTCGTTACGATTCGATTTTGTTCTAGGCAGAAGATTTTTGGTCGGCGGTGAAGACAATTGTGTTTGTGGTAGATGGAAGTCGCGGCAAGTGATGATTTTACCAGGCGGCTATCCAGCGAATTTCTGGGAGAGAGGATTCGAGGAATGCGCCTAGCCTTCAATAGCCGTGGAGACTTTGGTGTGGACCGACCATATCATTATCTTTAATCTGGAAGACTCCGTTTTGGGTGATTGCATGGTGAACGTTGCGATTTCCCCAAGATTTGCTTGTAATCTTGGTGGATAGAATATTCGAACACCCTAGCATCCGGAGCTTATTTCGCCTTTCACATCGGTTTTCACAATTGAGAAAGTGGACTATAGCAGCCGCCACGTAATTTAAACGATCTTTTTGACTGGCGCAGTAAGTCTTCTCATCAATTTGCTTTGTCTGGGTTTTACCCAAGATGCACTTGTTCTACTATAGTAAAGGCGGAGATATCGTTGAAACGTGGAAAGCCTATTAAAAGTCGTAATCTTAAACAAATTGCCTTCGAATCGATATTCTGCATCATTTTTTAAATTATTAATTCCATTTATTTATTTAAAAAAAAATGAAAATGGAAACTAAATATAAATACGAAAACAATGTTTCGTAGACGAAAGCGGATATTTTCATGGAACAACTAAGCGATTTACTTCCCGTTAACGTCTAATGGCTGGCGTTAGAAATGACGTTATCCTGTCGTTCAACTTACGTGGCGGCTGCTATAAACAATATGAATGCGGACAGTGTAGTGCAGTTAAGCTTTCTTACTAATTTACTACATTTTTTATGCGATTTCTTTGACATTCTCTTACTGACAATTCCTGCATGTGCGTTTGGACCTGGTGCCGTCGGTGAACCAAGAGGTAATTAGACATGCATTTCGTGCGTGCGCTCCACATGCTTCGCCAGAATTCGCCGATGTTTTTGAGTCCTCGACGCAGCGGTACAGCTTTCACTCTTCAAATCTGGACAGTCACATGATTTCTCTACAGAGTGTTCTCTACTTGTGGTGCCTTTAGTCTGTTGTGTCTTGTCTTTAATGTAGTCTTGATACGTGCTAAGTATGTAAAAGTTAGTAATGTAGTCTTTCCTTGTTGTGTGTTTCTTTTTTCTCTTTCTTCCCTTTAGCCTCGGTCTCCTCTGTTCATGTGTTGCGCATCAGATTAACGATCGCTATCCCGTTGCCAGAAGCCGCCAACTATCCATGGCGCTGACGTTCCTGTGAAGCTGTTATTTTTTTTTTGACGAGCTTTCATCATCAACATGGTTAGAGGAACCACCTTGTCGAATAATCTTTTGCCATTTGGGAAAGGAACCGTATGAGTTACAATCCGCTTTCATTGGATTAAGGTTATAAAGATTTCTTTAGATCACCATTACGTTCATGAATTCTCAATTGTTTGCTAATGCGTATTCGTGTTGATGTTAATTCTATTTACCTACGAATTAGTTTCTTCTTTTCACCTATTGTAGGTCGCCCCCACCCCTCGGCAAAGACAACACTGGAGGTGTCCCTTTCGTTTTCCTAAGAACAAGCCCATCAAGCTCCCTACAGAGCAGCTGCGCAAAATCGGCAGTTCATTTTATTGCATCGAGAGTCAATTTACTTAAATTTTTATATTCTGATAAAATAAATTTATCGACCTTGTTCGTTCGGAGTCTGTGATTTCACACTCCTGTCTTTCCTAGTTCTCATTATACTTGGAACTTCATACGCCTTACTCACCCGACGTGAAGAAGGCGTGTGAAGGGTTCTATTATCTGGTTGATTTCTATATTAAGGGAAGCAAGGGGTTGTTTAATTGATAGTTATCTAGCCAAAAGGTGGGAAAACATTTCTTTTAAGAATTTTCTTGATTAACTTTCGGTTTATCTTTAACTTGGGGTTCCCAAAGTACCTTTACTCTTTGGAAATTTCATAGCACGCTGAAAAAGTATTTTCTTTTGGGAGAACTTCGTATTAATTATAATTATTGGAGAGTTAATAAAAGGTAAATTTTTTTTCCTGTCAATACCTCACGTAGAGCGCTAGCGATAAAACAGTATCGCTACAATATGTATGTATGTATGCATTTTCGCAATTTTCACAAAAACACTGATCCGGTTTGAATGGGGTTTTCGCTATTCGACTGAATATTTTTCTGGGTAGAGATTTTTTTTTTTTAATGTTGTAGACTAATTTTTATTTTTTTTTATTGAAATGAACCGTTTTTGAAGACGGTTCATTTTTCTTGAAAAAGTTCTTGTTATATAAGATATACCCAAATGAACATTTGTGGTTCGTATTGGAGAAATAAGTTCGAGTTACACCACCCCAAAATGTACGGATATTGAAGGGCATATTGTTGATATAATTGCATAAGATATACAAGGATATTTATCGTCACTTCATCGAAATACTTCAGCGATCATATTCCACCTGAGTATCCGATTTTTGAGGTCTTATGGGGATTCCAACATTTTATTAGGTGCTCTTCGTCGTATATCACATTTCCTCTTTTTTAAAATCGAGTCAAATGTAAAGTAATATTTTTCATTTTCATTGTTTTCGTTATGCTTTAACAATCTTTTCCTGAAAGTATTACTTTACATGTCTCTGAAGTATAAGGTAATGTAAAGAGGTATATGTGACATGTGTAAATAATTAAGTAAATAGCCGAGTGGACGCAGTGGAAAGAGGAACACTATGACAGTAGGCATGATTAGAATTCAAAATATTTATTGATATAATATTTCAAAAATAAAGAACGTAGTTTCCTAAATCTAAAGGACCTAATTAAATAGTACTTAAATTAAGGCAATGGAAACACAATGCAGTAAAGACTTAGTTACTGAATAAAGCAATAATAATTATCACTGATTCAAATTGTGAAATTTATATCACATTCATAGGCACAGCAATATGAACACAACTTGTCTACACTTCCGCTGAGGATCGTATTGAACACTAAATTAAAGATCACACGAACCACCAGACAAATTGTAGCTCAAGGGATGAATCACTGATATAGCATCATCTAGTACGCACACAAACATCAAGCCGAGAATATACAGGGTGAATACAACAGTCTGAACCCCCCTTCTATTTTTTGAACTGAAGCAAATATGTCAATTTTGATGAATCCAATGAATAGGAAGTTGTGGGTGGCCTATCCCATTGTGCACTTTTCATCATCCCAAATATGCAAATTAGGACACATTCAAAATTTATCTCAAAAACCGTAAGGGATAGAGAAAAAAACGAAATCGCAAACTTCTTCAGCATAAAAAAACAAACAAAACAAAAAAAATCATCCAAATCGGACCAACCAATCACCCACAATCACGTGGTGAATTATTTGTAGCTTATAAACAGTCACACTGCACACACCAGTTACTTCAAACAGTTTTAAAAAAAAAAGTTAATCAACAAAATGCTCGATGTGACGAGCGTGGGCACCATAACACAATTGGGCACGGAACCTAACTGACGCCAAAACATCGGCAAGCATGGCTGGTGTCACTCCTCGGCACGCTTCCTGGATTCGTTGAACCAGATCGTCCAGTGACGCGGGTTGCGTAGCATAAACCTTGTCCTCCAGGTATCCCCACAAGAAAAAGTCAATCAAGTGGTGTAAAATCAGAAGAGCGGGGTGGCGAACGAACTGGTCTGTCCACAACACCTCATGAATGAAGTTTGGATTGTCATCCAGGCAGGTAAGTCACCAGTTGCAGAAGGCGGCCCTAGCAACATAATCCAATGGCAGTAACTCTTGGTGACAATGAATATGGTATGGGTGAAAATGATGTGCGTAAAGAATGTTGAGAACAGTTCTCTGATGGCACCCAACATCTGCAGCAATTGCCCTGCTGCTTGTGTGGGGATTTGCAGCAACTGCAGCCAGAACTAGTGTTGTTGTATCCTCGTCGCCTTGTGCCCTTGGTCGTCCTCGTTCTGCATTAACATTCCCTGTAGTCTCGAATCTTTGAATAATGTGACGCATTGTTTGACGAGATGGATGGCGTTCGTTAGGGTATCTGTCTCGATACAACCTAACTGCAGCATGTAGGTTTCTCCTTGCCTTTCGAAGCAAAAGATCATGTTGACCATTTCCGGAACAGTGTAGCTTGCCATCCAGGAACTTGTCTGTCTTCTGTGTGCTGAAACATGCCTTTTATTTGCTTTTCCGCATGAAAGTGAATGTGAGTATGGTAATTTATGTTAATTTTTTAATTTGCATGCTTTACATAGTGGAAATATCAACATTCAGTTTTCCTTGTGCAGTGTGATTGTTTGTAAGCTACAAACATTTCACCACGTGATTGTGGGTGTTTGGATGGTCCGATTTGGATGATTTTTTTTTTTTTTTTTGCTGAACAAGTTTGCAATTGGGTTTTTTTTTCTATCCCTTACGGTTTTTGAGATAAATTTTGAATATGTCCTAATTTGCATATTTGGGATGATGAAAAGTGCACCATGGGATAGGCCACCCACAACTTCCTCTTCATTGGATTCATCAAAATTGACATATCTGCTTCGGTTCAAAAAATAAAAGGGGGGTTCAGACTTTTGTATTCATCTTGTATATCTCTCGTACAACAGGCACGGTCATTTGGAAGGATCGTAGCCGGTATAGTCACACACAGACAAAACGTAAGCGGTCACTGTTTGTAGAAATGGCCAGTCACTAGCCGAAAAGCTTACTATCTTGTTCGGAAGGCGTATTAAGCAGCGCACTTCGAAAAAAACTGTAAAACAGCAGAAATTATAACTTAGTCACAGGTAGGTATCAGATAAAATGAAGGGGAGGCTACCTGGCACCATACGCTACAACAGTCACACGGAAAGAAAACGTGCACAACGGGTGAACAACGGTGTTCGAATTTCATGTCTAATGTCAGGGTTCCTTAATAAGCATAAACCCCAAATCGTGTTGTAAATAGGAGTTTAGTCCAAACGGCCACAAACCGTGAGTACGAGTCGAATAGCGAAGCTCGTAGCATCGGAGCTCCGCGAACCCTAATTTTGCTAATTGTCCACAGCTGTCAATATGAAATTTAGCGCTTACCAGGTAATTAACCGTGACGCTTGAAGTCCTTCGTGGAAGCTTAGGAAACGGCACAACCTTGCCAGGACAATCTTTCTTGGAGTCTTCGCTGCCACTTCGGAACTGGGATACGCTCGTTAGCGAGAAGCATTCGTCGTTCACCTCGACCATCCGCTTACATGGTTCGTACCTCGGTGAGAACTCCGCGGCGTTTGCTATCGCCTGTTCGTATTCCGTCTTCGCTCTCGAAATTGTCAACAAGCAGCCGCTTTCTCGTTTTCTTCCATTCGAGCTTCCATCGATCTTCCTGCGACCGTTTTCTCTTACTCTAAAGTAACCAACACCACGATCTCGGTGTCTCACGTCATCCGTTTGAAAATTCCTCTCTCGTTTACCATTGGACTCCTGTGTCTGACGATATTGGTGACGCGCCCTTCGTCGGTTCCCTCTCCGATCTCTACCATAGAAGTAGCGTGTATGGTACCGAACGAAAGTGTCAACGGAATTCGTGATGGCGTTTGAATTCCGTGACAATATGCCTTTCTGGTTTTATTTTTGATTCGTTTTAGTGTAGAACGGGACGCCCAACAAAGCTAAGTTCAAACGTTATACTATCATAGGGCCTATCTGAAAAGTGACCGCGTTGCGACCACTCGCGTCCAGCCCGTCTCAAAAGTGACCGTGAGACGCGCATGATCATAATGAAAGCTTCTGAAATGCGTCTCCCTCTTGACCAAGAGCGACCACATGAGACCAGGTCTGTGACTGGGTCATTCCATGGTCGTTAGTGGTCGTTATAGAAATAAATATGGCAGAGCGTTTTAGAGTGGCAAAAAATCCTGGTTTTCGATTTTAATTCGTGAATAAAAGAGAACCTAATTTATCATATATTAAATACATGTTTGTACTTTTTAAATTTAATTGATTTTTAATAAAGATAACAAGAAACCACTGATCCACATAAAACTTTTAATCGGACGTATGCGCATTTCGGCAGCCACGCTGCTTTCTCCAGCGTACACAAGGATTTTGATCAGAACAGACATCACTGTTCAGATAAACGGCAAGGATTTACAACATCTTTTCATAGTACAATGTCAGGGAAAAACAGCCAATAGTGAACAAGTTATTACAACGCGAAATAAAGGAACAATAAAAAGTTTGTGAAATCTTTTGTGATTAATACGGAGGACCCTGGAAAAGTTTTGAACAGTGACGGGAGCGCAGTAGATGTAACCCACCTAAAGACATCGGAAATCGCATACAGCTACCAAAATTGACCAAGAGAAGACAGAACCTGACGAATGACAACTAGACCAACGACGACAGAGTGACCCTGTAATTTACTGTATTTTTTGTTGTAATTTGATCTAATTGGCTGTTTGTAAAATTTGGTAATTTTTTATTGTTCCTTTATTTCGCGTTGTAATAACTTGTTCACTATTGGCTGCTTTTCCCTGACTTTGTACTATAAAAAGATGTTGTAAATCCTCTTATTTGGCAAGAAACTTTAGTGGGTAAAAAGCTATAAATATCTTGGTGTCATGATCGACTCCAAACTAAACTGGAACGACCAAGTCCAATATGCGTTCAACAAAGCAAAGAAAGCGAGGTTCTGTTTGATTGCACTTCTGGGGCGAAACAGCGCTCTTGGTGTGGATAACAAATTCTTGATATA
Organism: Rhysida immarginata; assembly: GCA_023313115.1. Taxonomy (NCBI): domain Eukaryota; kingdom Metazoa; phylum Arthropoda; class Chilopoda; order Scolopendromorpha; family Scolopendridae; genus Rhysida; species Rhysida immarginata. Next base: position 3,915 of record JAHWFO010112859.1, on the reverse strand, counting down.
CAAGTTTGTGATTCGTACTATTTTACTCCATGGAATGCCTGCTTGGACTTCTTTTTGCAAATCTAGGTGGAAGGATCTCCAGACCTTCCAAAATGTTGCTCTCCGATCCATTGCCCAACTTGATAGAAGAGTTGCCAACAACCACTCTATCTATGACGATTTGGGGATGACCAACATAGGCACTTTTGTCCAAACACTTATGAAGAACATGCTACCCAAGATGGAGAATCATGCTACACAATATATTCTGGTTTCTGGTATTCTGGACCATCCACTCGTTGTTAAGGGTCCCCTCACGTTTCGAAGGCCCCGCCATATCCAGGATGTCTGCTTTGATGACGTTAACAAAGCCGTCTCTCCTCAACTATTGGATCTTTTAGATCCAGGTGATTTTTGGGGACTCTATTCGTGAAGCTACAATCTGACTCTCGTCCCTTCTGGAGACTTCTTCTCCGGAAGACTAAAGAGGTTCATCAGGCTTCTCTCCCAGTTCAGTGAACTTTCTCTGGTTTACTCTTTGGGCGAGCGCGCAAAGTGAGCTTGGCTTCTGGACCACTCTCGTCTTTGTTTTCACTTCACTGTTCGATTGTCGATTGTCCTTGCCGTTTATCTGAAGTTCAGATTTTGAACAGGCTTGTCTGCTCTGATCAAAATCTTTGTTTACGCTGAAGAAGGCAGCGTGGCTATCGAAATGCGCATACGTCCAATTAAAAGTTTTATGTGGGTCATTGGTTTCCTGTTTTCTTTATTGAAGTTCGTCCACAGTGTCCGGCTCCAGTTACCTCTTTAATTGACACTAGCAGAGGACCCGGCGTTGCCCTGGATAATTACACTTGATGTTGTTACAACTTCTTTTCTTCTTTCGATGTCTTGAAGTAAAAATTGGCCATTCATCACTTTCTGTAGTCTAGTGGTCGCGGATTCTTCTATTTACTTGCTTACTATTTCCTCAATACATCACGGAGCTAAAGGAATGCTTCCTCTATCGTCTTTCACTCTTTCTGAATAGTCTGCTAACTCATTATCTCCAGTTACTGATCATTTTTAAAGATTTTCAAAAAAGTGTTAAGTACTAAGAATTTTCTTTCTCTAAGAAAAGCCTGAATAACAGGAATTCTATGCATTGAATTCTATATTGCACAAACTTTGCCTTGCATTTTTGGTCATGAGACATATAATGTTGATCCTTGCATAGTGTTGGCGCATTGCGTGTTGACACCATTGTTGATACATATTATTGCATAAACTTTTTTTGCATTGTTGGTCATGAGATATATATAGATGGTCCGTGCACAGTGTTTGTGAATTTCGTGTTGATACCATTGTTGATACTTATTGTTGCAAAAACTTTGTCTTGTAATGTTGGTCATGAGATTTTTCTCATTAATATGCCCTGCCATAACAATGAATATCGATTATTTTTATCAATAATTATTGTTTTTTCGAAATCTGAGGTAGACAGTGACCTTCCTCATGCCTTGAAGTTCATGTATGCGAAATTTTATCAAGATCGGAATAAAACTGTAGCTTTGTATAAAAAGCAAACAAACAAGCCCACAAACCCACAAACAAACCCACAAACCCACAAACAAACAAACATCCTTCTTTATATATATAGAAGACTAGCAGAGGACCCGGCGTTACCCGGGATAATTACGCTTGTAAGTAAACAGAACAACCTCAAAAAGCTAAATTAAACCTCCAAATTGGCTAAATAATAACTCACTACACTATAGAGCGAAGGAATTATCCATTCTAAGAAAAATCCGAAAGACAGTAATTTACTTCTTCACTGAAAAAATCTATTCTAGGTGATATACCAGGAGTTGATTTACCGAAAAAAATTTTTTTAAAGGCTCACAATGGATGGACCTCTCCAAGGATGGTTTCTAGTCTAAATAATTTTTTACTCACGTAATCTAACTTTAGATGTACACTTGATGTTGTTGCAATTTCCTTTCTTGTCGGTGCATTGCGTGTTGACACCATTGTTGATACCTATTGTTGCACAAACTTTATTTGCATTGTTGTTAATGAGATATATATTGTTGGTCCGTGCAGCGTGTTTGGGAATTGCATGTTGATACCATTCTTGCAAAAAGTTTGTCTTGCATTGTTGGTCATGAGATATTTCTCATTAATATGCCCTGCCATATCCATGAATATCGATTTTTTATCAATAATTATTATTTTTTCGAAATCTGTGGTAGAGAGTGACCTTCCTCATGCTTTTAAGGTCATGTATGCGAAACTTTATCAAGATCGGAATAAAACTGTAGATTTGTAAAAAAAAAAAAACAAAGAACGGATATTGATAAGAGGAAAGGACGAGACACAAAAACCCTGGAATACAATAAATAATAGTTAATAAATAAAAATGAAAAATAAAATAATAATTAACAAATAACAAAATAATTAATAAATAATAAGTAAAATCAAAATAAAACTATAAAATCAAATAAAAAGCTGACGTTTCGGATAGACACTATCCTTTATCAAAGGAAAAAGGATAATTCTCTAAAGGCAATTAGAATATTAGAGAATTATCCTGAAGTTATGAAAAAAGTACTAAAGGACGCCTTTATATATAGTTGGCATAGGGAACAGTTAGATGGTATTGGCTGAAAAAGCAGAAGAGGAATTTGAAGATGTGTTGGGATAGTCCAGGAAGGAGGACAAATAGGAGGTAATAAGATGGCGACGAAAGATAATGCAATAGGATAACACATACAAAATTAAAATTATAAAAAAGTTTAGGAATGATAGGGTGTCTAGCAAAACGATTTCGTAAAATTCCTTGGGAAAAAAAAGAAAAAAAAAGTTATCCCTGAAAAAATTTCATAAAATTTTTTATAATTTTAATTTTGTATGTGTTATCCTAATTGGTGTGGAATTGTCGGAAATAACTTAATTGGCCCTTATGTGTTGCCGCAGATTGCATTGCCAGAATTACTGGAAGATGTTCCTCTTTTGATAAGATCTAACATATGGTTCATGCATGATGGCGCTCCAGCACATTTCAGCTATGTTGTGCGAGCACACCTTAATGCTGTGTGGATAGGTCGAGGTGGGCCGGTAGCCTGGCCTGCAAGATCACCCGACCTTAATCCCTTGGACTTTTTTCTGTGGGGTCATGTGAAAACGATCGTCTACAGCACAGAAGTTACTAACATTATGGATCTGCGACAACGAATTGAAAATGCATGCCATACCGTTCGTAATGCTGGCGACGAACTCTTCCATGATATCAGACGGTCGCTCATGCAACGAGCCGAAGCGTGCGTGCGAGCTGGTGGTGGGCACTTTGAACAATTCCTGTAATTTGGAGCCACGGGTTTAGTTGGCTGTATCGCGTAAATAAATCGTTTCCAGACAAAGTGCTATAGAACATTTTCGTCTTTTTTTGAACTGAAGAATATGTCACTAAATTTATTGTACATAATTTTGAAACACCCTGTATATATAGAAGATAGAGTTGTAAAGTTTATTTTAAATTTTTACCTCATGCACTGGCCATTATGTGCTTTCGACTTCTTTAAACATAAACGCTATTTGCGGCACTCAACGTTCCTGTACAATATAATGAAGATTGGCCAATTAGATTTTACAAAATTAATTTTACAATCCAAATATTTAATTAAAAAGTAACAATCTGCAAAATGTCTATTTTTATTATTTATATATTTTGAAATGTATGCAATGTAATTGATTTATTTATCTCGCACATTAAAGAACGAACGAAAATATCATGTTGTACTACAACAGTAGTAGGAATAGTTTGTAATTTTACAATTTTTTGAAAACTTGATAACTGATTTTCTTTTATTCCTAATTTATGGCCTTTTGTAAGTTTTTGAAAAAATCATATGTTTTTGATACTATATTGTTTTTATTTACAAAATATTTTTCCAAGAT
>JAHWFO010112858.1:142493-159919 GCA_023313115.1 Rhysida immarginata | reverse complement strand
TTATTACAGTTTAGTTAAAATTAACAGTTAAAAATCTGAAGTATTTCTTTACCTGTGAACGTTACAAGTCACAATTATTGAAGGATCCACTTTATTTTAATTTTTATTATTACAATATAAATTATCCATCTTGCCATCCAATTTACAGATAGAGCATTAATTATTTCAATCCAACATTCTCTATTCATTTTCTCGTTAAATATTAGATTCGAAAACATCATTGATCTGTTAATTGTTTCCCATACTTTAAATTGATTTACACAAATAGATATTGAAATTGTAGTTACTTATTTTATTACATCTTTCTAAAAAATACAATTTGATACACTTTATACCATTGGTTATTCTGAACAATATATTTACTTTTGGTTGCCATAATTTAGTTTCAATCTATATGCAGAATTTCTCATAACTTTTAAAGAATCCCATACGAAATGGATTTGTGAAATTCATTATTTGTTTTATAAATTTCTTGTTAAATGTTCCAATAAATTCCATTTTTATCGTTATAATAGAATTGAGTGCCTCGATTCACTCCTCTATTGGCCAAGCCTATGCGAGAGGTTTTTAGTTATGTTTTCCGGATTTTTTTCCGGATTATTTTTTTGGTTTTCATAAATTAACATACAAACTGGCATGTTGAAAGCTTAGTTTATACATTGGTCATAAAATATTGATTTTGTTATTTGATTTAAAATGTATTTAAAGTTTCCAGGACTATTTTTCGATTTACTATGAAGTAGCTGATATATCCGGCTTTGCTCAGACTTTTTTTTTGATGAAATTTTGTAATTTCTGAATGTGAATATACAGAAAAAGTGAACATTATTTTCCACTTACTTACTTACTTACTTTTCAAACCCGCTTATCCGTTAGGGTCGCGGGGGCAGCAGCCCTATGGAGGATCTCCAGCGATCGCGATCTTCCGCCATCAGGCGCATGTCCTCCCTGGTAATATCCAAGCGACTCGAACCCAGATTACCAGATATGTCAAATTCACTCAGCTAAAGGGCTGGTGATTGGAGAGGAGTGAAACTGAATAAAATAAGAACTTTTTTAAAAACTTTGTCTGTCTGTTTGAACACGCTAATCTCCAAAACTACTTGACGAATTTTCATGGGGTGTTCACAGGCAATATATAGGTTCACGAAAAAAAAAAATATATCTTAATTTAAAGTTTTTGGAGTATGCTCAGCTTAGTACATTTCGTAGAAAAGTTAAAAGATGGCGCTTCATTAGTTGATTTTTAAAAGGCGCTCATATATAACAATAGCAAAGCATTGCCGGGTCTGCTAGTCTTTATGTTTGTCTGGTTTCAAAGGCAACTTAAAATACATAAGAAAAAGCAATATAAGTATGTTTGTCCGGTTTTAAAAGGCAACTTAGAAGTAAAATATAAAGTTAAAATTTAACACACAGCCATGTAATACACCATAATGATGGAAAAAAATCTAAAACTGAAGATAAGTCTCTTAAAAACTTAGAAATTAATAATCTTTATATCTATACTAGCAAACCCGCGCCCAGCGTTGCCTGGGCTCTTTAAATCATGAAATAAAAATACAGTATAGGTAAATTTTAAAAAACATTTATTTAATGTCAAAAAATTAATGGAAGTTTTTGGACTACACCTAAGTCTTGAGTACTTCCTTATAAACGACATTTAATGTTGCATCTTTACTGCAAATGTATAAATTTCTAGGGTCGATAACTCTAGAACAGGCAACATACAGTTGGCCATGTGAGAAACAATCTTCTTGCAAATTTTAATATTTGATGTAAAATCCTTAGACAAATTCGGCACATGTTTTACCATCCATGAAAGAAACAGGATGGACAACTCCTATGAGTCGTGCGTGAGTTTTTTTTCAGTGACGCCCTCTGGATTCTTAAGTGAACAATACCGAAAACGTTCGGTTTCGCTTCGCATGGTTTCTGTTTACACAGCTGTTAGAGGAGAAAAAAGAATGGCAGCCTATCGCAAAAATATTACGTATTTCATTGAGTTCTTTTGAATTTTTTTAGTGTTATATATTTTTTATTATTTTATTGAATTAGTTTATTGAAATATTAAGTTGTGGAGTTACAGTATAGGTAAATTTTAAAAAACCTTTATTTAATGTCAAAAAATTAATGGAAGTTTTTGGACTACACCTAAGTCTTGAGTACTTCCTTATAAACGACATTTAATGTTGTTGCATCTTTACTGCAAATGTATAAATTTCTAGGATCGCTAACTCTAGAACAGGCAACATACAGTTGGCCATGTGAGAAACAATGTTCTTGCAAATTTACTCAGCTATTAAGATGAAGTAGAATTAGCTTATGTTTGTTTGTTTGCTCAAGAGATGGCGCTAAGCGTTTCGATCGCTGATCACCATATGGTGAGCAGCCATGTTGACGCATTTTGAGAGCAATTAACGTAAATAATTTAATATAAAACCAATTTTTATGAATTAATACGTAGCCTACAAAGTTTCTACATAAATCCCCTAACAAACAAAACTTGTTTCATAAAAAAGTAGTTCTTAAGGTTATCGAGCACATACACTGGGGAAGTGACTTAGATTTATACTATGTATAGATAGATAGATATATATGAAATAGACTTGGTTTATATTTGTTTCCTGTGTGAACAATCAGTTCGTGGTGTTTGCGTTAACAATCGGCTGGGTGAACAATGGTTGATGAAATTAATACATGCCGCAGCCGACGAAAACAGACAGGCCCTGACACTGAAAAGGCACCTGACCAATTTAGTCCAAGCAACAATGTAATATTCATTGATTCCTTGTTGGATTTTAGCAGTCAGTATATTTTTTCGTTTGTTAGAAACAATGAAGATAAGGGGGATAGTTATAAAAAGTAATAAATAAAATAAAATATCATTATTATTTCTTTTTTTATTAAAATCTTTGGGGAGATGTAAAAAATTATTCTAAAACAAATAATAATAATAATTATAAACTGGAGATTATCTCCAAACACAGGAAAAATTCTGCAACCTGGATTCGAATCAGGAACCTCGAGCATCATGGCCGACGCCTCTACCAATTGGACTATCGCAGACACACAGACAGGCAAGCTGTCACAAGGTGTCTTAAATCAAAATGTTTACCTATACGTATTAGAAATTCCTAAAGATCTCAACTGATTGTGTGAGACGCCAATTCTTGCTGCTAAAACTAATGCTGTCAATATAAACACCCACATTCAGGGAAATGCTGATGAGCCTGTAAACAGAGTTCCTTAACTCTCTCAATCCATCTATTAGGTGTTTTTAATATAGACAGAAATAAATCCATACTCATAGTCTTTCTTTGATATTTTGAAATGTTAAGGATGCAATGTTGAATTTTCCTGGGTGAACCCAATTGGACACAAAATTCCAGTGCGAGCATTTAAAAGAATTCTTTTCATTTTCCCAAAGTGAATATATACTTTATTAAGGCTTTTTCGTTTATATTCAAATTCTGATATTGCAAAATTTCACCAAACAAACAGCCCGAGCAACGCCGGGCAAATCAGCTATTGTATTGTAAACGCTTTACCGAGATACAAACGTAGCCGACTGGGCCGACTTCCAAGGTTTGTTTGGTTTCTAGTTATCATATAAAAACATGGTTGGTTTTTTTTAATAAAGATTAAAAAGAATAAAATAAAAAATCTATATATTTAAGTTACAAGGGTGATTCTTTCTACAGTTCGCTGGAGAAAACTACTGCATATCTAAACTTCATTCTGGTCTGAAATGAAAGATTTGTCAAAGTTAGTGTTTGTGTCCATAATTACGGAGGGTTGATTCAGATAAAATGAGACGACTTTGCAGTTCTGTTATGATGGTGTAATACCATGGCGCCACCATCGGTTGTGTTCGATGTGAGAGCCACGTTGTTGGGCTATCGCCCGGCACCTTAATTTCCACTGAAGTAGGCTGAGTTTGAGGGACTCCATGGGAAGTTCGTTCCACACCTGCTGACACACTTTCCATAGCCCATCAATGGTTCTTGGTCGGCGACTTCCGAGCCGTCGTTTCAGGAGACCAAAACCACATAAATCCATCGGTGATGCGTCAGGAGAATTTACAGACACATGAGAGAAGGGAATAACTCGTATGCCCGTCTCCTGTTCCATCTTCCTGTAGTAAGCCACAGATGACTTGGCAATGTTCAGTTGTGTTCAGTCACTCAGTTGTGTGACCGCGCGTTTTATGACGTCGCTCCAGCCCAAGATTGTCATGAATTATTCTGGAGACTGTTGCCTGTGAAATACCTTTCCTTTGGTCTAGACTTCTCTGTGTGGGGGGATTTTCTTTCAGCACTTCGGACCGGATTTCTCGCACCACCTGAGCTGGGCGTGTTGGCTGGGGCTTGTTTCTGGTCTGCTTCTCTGCTCGTCCACGTTCATTAGATGGTCGCTATTTGTTCTTTTTGATTATTCGACCCACAGTAGCTTTGGATACCACAATACCATTTCGTTTGCATAATTCCACAATGCACGAAAGACTGAAGTTAGCGTCGGAAAGGCCAAACATATACCCTTCCCAAAAAGCTGTGATTTTGGAAGCCATGTTTCAGCACGAAATGTCCCAAATAACAGCAACAAGTGTATACAAAGCTAATTCCCATGAATAGTGGACGAGTCATGCAAATTACATTCCGTCAAGGCCATACGCGGCGTTTAAAGTCGTCTCATTTTATCTCAATCAACCCTCTGTACTATTAATTAGCGGTAATTGACAATTCAAAATTGGCTTTGCGAGTGTGCCATAGAAGGCTGTTCTTTTAACTAGTATGGATGCGTGCAACATTCTATGGTTTTAAGCCGTTCTATTATTAGGACCGATAGGTACCTATGTTTTCACAATGTGCGTCCGTCCGTCCGTCTGTCTGTTGGTGCTCTAGCAGCCGAGCGCTTATTTAATGGGATGGCGCAAAACTCCGTCGTAGGAGTAGGTGCCGCAGATTATCGCTTCGCGATAATCTACCCTCTGTACTAGATACTAGATACTAGCCGAGCGCTTCCGAATTTTCGACACTCCGTTTTCGCCATTCGGCAACTTAGGTAAGTCGGAAGACTGAGTTCGTAGGTGGAAAAAATCGGTGAACTACTTACGGTTCAAAAGGTCACAAATAACAGAAGGGACCAAGTTTTTCAATATACAATTCCATGTATAAATGGCATGTGCACTGATCAATACTATTCTCTCTCTTTGGCATTCCATAGCTAAAGCAGAGAAAAGACTTGTGAATAAGTGAAGACATGTGATTGTCTTCCTTGATGGTCAATATTACTCAAAACTGGTTCTATGGTACGTGATTTCGTGGTACCAGTATGGTCCCTTAAAAACTTTCAATGTAATATATATATCGGCCTCGGTGGCTCAGGGGTTGCGTGGTCGCCTCTGATGCCCGAGGACGCGGGTTCGACACCGGCCGAGGACGACGAGGATTTTTTTCAGGGAGAAAATCCTGAGATCACGCACTTCCTTCGGAAGGGAAGTAAAACCGTTGGTCCCGTGTAGTCGTTTGCCGGCTGCACGTTAAAGAACCCTTGCGAGGCAAAATTTGCGGCCCTTATAACGCCGTCCTGAAATGACCATGGCAGTTGAAAAGGACGTTAATACCAAACAAACCAAACCAACCAAACCAATGTAATATATCAAACAGCTTGGAATGACGTTTAATGAATGAATATAACATAAAGTCAATGATAGTCAAAATTGGTTCCATGGTACGTGGTTTAGTGGAACCATAATGGTCTTCTGGAACTTTCAAAGCTTGCTATGGCATGTAATATATCAAACAGCTTGGAATGACGGGTAATGAATGAATATAAGGTAAAATTAATGATAGTCCAAATTGGTTCCATGGTACTTTGTTTAGTGGAACCAAAATGGTCTACTGGAACTTTCAAGGCTAGGTTTGGTGTGTAATATATCAAACAGCTTAAAATGACGTGTAATGAATGAATATAAGGTAAAATTAATGATAGTCCAAATTGGTTCCATGGTACGTGGTTTAGTGGAACCATGATAGTCTTCTGGAACTTTCAAAGCTAGGTTATGGTGTGTAATATATAAAACAGCTTGGAATGACGTGTATATAAGGTAAAATTAATGATAGTCCAAATTGCTTTCATTGTACATGGTTTTGTGGAACCATGATGGTCTATTGGAACTTTCACTGCTAGGCTATGGCATGTAATAAATTAAATAGCCTGGAATGACGTGTAATTAACGAATATTATGTAAAATTAAGGATAGTCCAGATTGGTACAAATATACGTGGTTTAGTGGAACCATGATGGTCTATTGGAACTTTCAATGCTAGGCTATGGCATATATCAAACAATTTGGAATGACGTGTCATGAACGAATACAACGAGAAATTAATGATAGCAGAAATTGGTTCAATGGTAAGTATTTTAATTATACCATTATGATACCATTGGATCTTTCAATGCTAAGATATCGGATGTAATTACTTATGCCTTACATCATCAGTAATTAATATCTGTTAGGCATATGATTATCAATAGATTGTAGCTTATTGCTCGCTTCAACAGTACATGCTTACGTTGAAACGGTTTAGCAATAGATTACGATGAAATATTGGACCCTTGCACAGAACGCTTCAACAATTGATGATCATTTCATTATACAGGAATGCTTACAAATTAAAGGGCTCTCACATGTTCAAATATATATTCAGGTACATGTACTTATATTTATTTTGAACTTCACATTTCTTTTAGAAGTACGCCTTGCCGTAACAAGCAGTGGTTTCCTTATCAACTTCATCTAACCTTAATGATTAAAGGCTTCTTTATAAACAAATGTTTTCTTTATCCTCAAAATCCTTAAAATCCTATCAGGCCTGGGTATTTCGGTTGCCTAAGTTGTTCTATTTGTTGCTCTGACGATTTTATTTATTTAATTTTTAATTAAAGAGATGGAGATTAATAAAAAGATAGAGAGCCGGCTTGTTGGCCGAGAGCGCTGAGGCGCAGGTCTTATCGCTCTCGCAACCAGCAAGTCGCGGGTTCGAATCCCGCTTGGGGCATGGATGTTTGTGATTGTCCTTTATTATAATGTGAAAACCCCGTGTTGGGCTTCGGCCTGTTGGGGGCAACCCGCGGGTTGTTTAGATTATTATTATTATTATTATTATAATTGTCACGGAGTTCGAATTTAGGCGACACTCGCTCGAGGTTTCGCTCTCGATACTTCTATCGTTCGAAGACGGGGGCGGAGCGGAGCAAACAGTGTCGTCGTATGAGTCAACGCAAGATAGCGAATGGGAATGAAGATTGTAGTCGAGCGAGAGGATTTGAAAGTTCGAAGCGGGAACGAGAGAGTGTGAGAGTAAGAGAGTTTTGTGTTTGCAACGGAGATGCACGGGAAAAAAAGTACCTGGGTGAAGAGGGGAAGCAGAATGGGCTTTACATGGTGAAGGCGAGTGGAGAAAGCCGAGATGGTTTGTACGGCGACGAGGGAAGCGGCTCGCCGACTGATGCATCGGTTACTGCGACAGCGTTGGAGCCGTGCCGGCAAGCCTTCAGGGCGGAGAATTCTGCAACGGAGCGGCGGGAGACGAGCGGTGGTTTCGTCGGCTCAAATAGGAACGCCCGTATCCAGTCCTGCCTGTTAGTGAAAACGTTAGCAGTTTCGCCTACAAGTTTTGTGAGTACTTTAATATTAGTGAGCGGTGTCTGTCATGAATTAGGCACAGTGTTCAGCGACTTTTATCATGAGCTTAATGGCTGCACGAGGTTTAGAGGGGCTTGGCCCTGTGGTCTCCGTGCTTACGTAAATTACGGGTACGGTTTCGCTTATGTAGCATAGTGTTTTACGGAAACCTACCGTTGGTCGTAAAATTCCCTTCATTGGGTTAAAATTAAGCAATTGTTCATTAAGGTGATAAGTGCTTTCTTTTAATGTTAATTGCTGTGTGTTCTATTTATTATAGTGCATTGAACATAATGAGTGTGTCATTTGTAAGGCTTAAAGTTGTCATTTGTATTTAACGGATAAGGACTTTATCGAACTGGACATTAGTTTATTTGCTAATGACTTTTTCTACATTTTGAGAAGTTGTGCTTTGTGCTAATTTCGTACATAATTTATGTGATTTGTGTTTTGCCGGAAATGACTATGAACTTGAAAACTCCGCAGTTTGCAATGTCAAAATTTCATTGCGCGGATATTTGTGTGGTTCAATAATTCTCAAACAAAGAGTATTGTATATTAGGTGTATTGATATTTTACCTTTGTCTTCCATTTATGCTAATTTTCGTTTCGAGTTGGAATAAGTTTATTAGCGGTTAAGCCTGTGTTAAACTTTAAGTTTTATTTGAGTTGATACCTAAGTGCTTGTTTTTGTCTCTCACGAAGAGGACTATGCTTGTTTGAGATTAAGACTGTTATTTAATGTAGATTTTTCGGTGAATAATACCGTGTGTTGTAATTGAATACCAGCGCACTTTATAGAAGTTGGTAATTTGTATTATCCTTTTATGCAAGGAAATTGAATGTGCTTATTGGTTATTTGTTCACACGAAGTGAAGCGATTATTTTCAATTGTGAGCTTTTGTATGTTATGCCAAACTCAGAAATTGCATGTGGGTTGGTGTTTCCTTAGAGTTTAAGGTTTACGTTTAATCCAATTTGATATTTATTCCTTATTTTGAGTTTTCATGTTATTAAATTTATTCTATTTTATACCACTGTTTACGTATTATTTCAATTCCACTGGGTCAGCTACTATTAGCCTGCTCATACACGTTACAATAATGAACATTATAGGTGATGGGAACTGGCTATTCCGAGCTGATTCATGTTTTATTTTTTCCTGTGAAACCATAGTTGTTTACCGTCAAATTTTTAGTAATTACCGTTCCATCTGGTATTATTATTATTCCTGGGATAATTCTGCCCACGCAGTTGCTATCCATTTCAAGACGTTCGCCAGAGAAGATGCTCGCATTCTTTGGCTCGCTGTATACTCGGGTTCACCTTTTCACATCTACTCATCATACTGCTCTGAATGCTCACCTAATCGCATGAAACAGTAAAGAGAATGTGTCTGCCAATGACATTACAGTGCGGTATTTTGTGCATTGAAATCAACTCGTTGGTGGCATCGACAATTTCGATAATCGCCGTGGCAGTGAACAGGATGCTTATTTGCAGTGTGGTGCTTGTTTGCGCTTTTACGATACATTGTTGATTTCTTTCCGACACTGTGACTATTGCTATTCATTCTCGCTACCAAGAAAAAAAAATCTTTTGTCAGGGTTTTTGGGACATGTTAGAAGGCTCTAGGAAGACTTCAAGAACAGTTACAAAACCCAATTAACTAATTCGGTAAATTAATGTATAAATTTTTTTGCCTAAAAGAACCCCCTATCCTGAAATATGAATTAAAAGTCTTTCAAACAATAGAACTGTTTTTTATATTTTTAGATAATTCGCTAAAGCTGATCGCAAAATTGTTTTTATCCCAAAAGTGATATAAAAATCTAGGCTTCATAAAAATGTGTCTTTCCAAAAGAGGGAGAAAAAAAGCCTAACATAAATGAGAAGAGCATGCCCTCCTCCAAGTCAGTGCTATTCATTCCGATTCTTTATCTAAATACTGCAGTTCCAGCACAAACTAATATGTATACAAAATTTTCGAAAACAAGTCCCTCACAATTTTGCGTCAGAAAAAAAGAAATACCCTCTGTATCGTTCTTCAGAAAAGCCAATCTAGGCGTTCGAACATCTTCTGGATTGTGTCGGGACAGGGGTATTTTTGGAGAGATAATGGCTGGGAAAGATACAGCAAAAGATTGTCATTAGAAAAGAAAAAACATTTGGCATCAAAGGTTTTCCTACATTTATCATTCTTATTTAATTTATTTTAGTATTATCTGGGTCTTGGCTCCCGGTCTTACAGGGCCATAATCTCGGGTTGCACACCTAAACCTGAAAGAATATGAACAAAAGAAAAAAACACAAGCAGACTACCTAAAGTTTGACGCAAAAATAGCCGGGGCTTTATTGAATAATAAACTCAACTTATACAGAGTATAAAACTTCTAAATATTTAAAAGTTCCTTCGTCGTATTGTGACATGGCATATGCATGTCACTACATATTAGGACGTTTTATTGCCCTAATATGTGTTTTATTTTCTTATATTTTCAATCCCTGTAATTTTATTCCTTTTTTTATTTTATTGTATTATCATTTCTCCCTTCTCTCGGCGTCTCGCAGTTGGTCGGCAATACTTTTCTTTCCCATTGCTGTTTATTTGCGAATTCTCGCTCTTGATTTTTACTCGTGTTTCCATGGAAACACGTTTTCTTCCTTTGGAAGCGTCGCCACAGCAGAGATCATGTGACCGGCTGCGCGGAACGTTCGCTGAGGGGAGGGGGTGATGTTCAACTCTGGTGAGCGCGCGTATTGCTTTAACGTCTTTTTCAAAAAGGGAGAAAGTTAATGAAGAAGGCTGATTGGCTAAAAAGGAAAATATGATTTTTTTTTGATGCTCCTTCCATATATAAAGTGCGCGGCGGGAAAACGAACTCTCTCTTGAATTGCTCTTCTCTTGAATCTCTTGACTCTCTTGAATCTCTTGATCTCTTAATCGCTCTGACTCTCTTGGGACAGGAAGTTTGAAGAGATAGGACGCAATGATTGTTTAGCCATAAGACTGGTGATGATATCATTTTACTGTGCTAAAAGAATGCGGTTTGTCAATGAAAGGTTCATTGACATGACAGAACATGATGCGGAGAATTTTGTGCAGAATTAAAATTCTACAAAATTTGCATTGTCCTTCATTTGGAAGCCAATTTTCATCAGATGCGCAACGGCTCCAGGAGCGGTGTGATGGACTCGACTCGGCAACAAAGCGAACATCGTCGATCAGAAATACATCAGTGAATTGAATAGCAGTTTCTCCTTGACGTTAGCAGGTGAATTTATCTCTGTGGAGGCGACAGTGGGACAAACTGTCGGGGCAGAGAGGGATGCTAACGGGTGCTTTAGGGAATCTGTCTATTCAATGCTCCAAGCGACGCTAAGGTCGTGACCGAATTTGATATTGTTGTGAGAGACAAATGCTAACATTTGATTTAGTTTAATAAAAGGGTTAACGCACTGAATCACGGGAACGATTTTCTTTTACACGTGTGAGATGCATGTTATGTTAAGGTGGGTCTCGTAGTTGCACAGTGATTTTTCCTTTTATGCAATGATCGAACACTCTTAAACGAACCTGGGTATTATAAAATTTATTGCGGACACAACCTGAGAAAAGAAGAGTCTCATTTGAGATTGTAAACTTGGGGGTAAGAGCGTGCATTCGCACGGTGCACAATTGAGTGGAACATTTGTGCGGAATAAAAACAAATTTGTACAAAAGAGTACAAACAAACAAATAACAAACTCGCCAGTATACTTAAAATTTACATTCTTTTTATTCATCCCCCCCCCCCCCCCACAGTATCATTCTTTTCGCACAGGGTTTCTAGTCTTCTGCGGTCTCTTGTCAGTAAAGGTTCACAACACTTAGACAGTTTCTATGTGCAAATCAGTTCGTTCTCGTCGCAAAACATATCAACCTTCGATCCCTTTCAGCCTGTCCGCTAGAGAAGACATACCAAGAGCATGCGTTCCGACCAGTTGCCTTTCCTGGAGGAATAAATATTGTAAATGGTTTGAGAAAACGCAGTCGACTGTTGCGAATACTCTATTTTAAAAATATTCTTATATTTTATTCATCTTATACGTTTATCTCCTCCAGGCGTTCAGAGAAAAAAAAACAAACTAAATATGGATTTAAACAACAATTAAACGGGAAATTAAACAATATCAAAACTTTCTTATAATCAACCCAAAAATTATTCGAGTGTCCTTTGATGAGAGAAGGTTAAATGGTACCATAAATCAGGTAAGTGTTAATCTTTATATTCATTTGAGATTTAATCGTCTATTAAGACTTCTTTTTTTCAGGTTAGTTTTACTTCAGTCAATCCATATCATTCTTATCCGCGGAATTAAATCGATTTGTCTTATTTGGTGAATATCAATCGGGAAAGGAAGTTCTTACCATATGCTCAACTCAAGCGACTGCTAGAGTCCAGGTGAGATTTACTGTGCGATTCGTAAGTTCTTAATCGGTATTCTTTGAAAAATGGATTTAATCTTATTTCCTCTTTACACAGTTGTGTTTATCTCTGCAGACAGGTAAGATTTACTGCTACATTAAGGGGGAGGGGGAACTAAACTCTACTCTAATAATAGTAGGAGGAGGACCAGAAGGTTAGTAGGGGCTTACTGCGCTGTTTTTTGTTTCTTACGGAACTTTTCACTTTCCTCTGCACACTTTTGCTGAATTTTCCACACTGGTTGCAGCGCGGTAGCATCTTTTATCACTCGAGGATCAAGAGGGCTCGGCATATGGAACACGTCTTCAGACTGCACTGCTTGACTCCTGTTTTGGGTCCTTCTAAAATGGTAAAAAAAGAATAAATCATATCAGAGGGTGTCGGGTTTCATAGCCTTGGCCTTAATATGACACTTAGTACCAGATTCGTGATCCATTATATTCCATTTCTTTGCAATGGTGAAGGCACATCTGACTTCATCGACAAAGTAGGAAAGCTTCCTTGAACGCGTTTGCTGGTTTTTAATCTACAACAGTATGTCGCCTTTTCGCTCATGAAATCGATTGTATTCTTCAGCACATTGGCTTTGCAAATACCGTTATTTGCTCCTGCCTTACGGCAAACTAACTGAATTAATCACGACGTTAAAAGGCTGAATTCAAAATTAATCGGCTCCTCAATCGAGCCTGGTCTCCACGGCTACCAACATGGTGAAGTCGCAGATCGGGCACTTTCGTCTTGCGTCCGAACCGCACCAATATTATTCTAACGACCATCCCCGTCGCTTGCTTCGTCTTAATTAATATTTATTTTTTCCGCTCATCGTTACGAGCAACCGTCCAGAACCGTGACCACTGAGAGAGAAGGCCCCCCGCAATGAAACTGAATATATTGTTGCATTATGTAGATAGTGGATTGTTATTCGTATTTCTACCAATAATAAGCCCTGAATTTGCACAATCTATGATGATGTAACAATGTATTCAGTTTCATTGCGGAGGCCTTCTCTCTCGGTGGTCACGCCAGAACTCCGATAGCGCGACTGTTACAAAGTATTGCGATGGCGTTAGGTGGCTCGCGATAGGCAATGACAACAGATGGCGCAACCGAGAGAAGGGAGACATCTGTTTACCCATTGCTCATCTTTAACGACGTTTTCAGCATTAGAAAACCCGCCCGAGCTATAAGCAAATTCGAGCGAACCGAGTGCTGGATTTATGACGTCGGACTTTATTACGACAGTGCGACAAAACTCTCCGCGGAAAACGAATGCGCTCCTACCGAGCTGAAGGCATCTTTTCCCAAAAGAACGCCTCCGGAATTTGGACCTGGATACGATTTCCTGAGCATTTCAAGAGATAGAAGTTGCGCCGTAGTGTGCGTATTCAACTTATGCATCAAGGACTGTGAGCCATTTCTAGCAAAAGAGGAATTGGCAATATTTTTGCCTAGTGACCACGTCACTGGAGTCTTTCCTTGGTCCGTACGTGGCTTCATAAGGGAGAGTCTAGGCACCTTTGCCCTAATCTCGAGGTAAGCCGATATTCCTTTACTTAAAAGAAAAATTATTTTCATGCCATTGTTTTAATTTATCGCACTCCTTTCACATCTTTAAAGGGTGCTAGTTCATTTGTTTGACAGTGGCGTCTGTCTCCCTGCTTGGCGTTCTCTAAGCCGTTTTCTTTTAAAATAATTTGTCTGGTTGTATAATAAAACTTGTCCCTGCGGAATAAGCGTAGAATAGGAAGGGAATTTAAGTTAATACTTTATTATTGACAAGGGAGGGTTCTTAGAGTAACTTATTTAGTCGGGGAGGCCAAAGCATTTTATATTAATGTTTACTTTAAGTCAGGGGTAAATTCATTGGTAGCTTTGAAATTCATTAACGGCTATAGTTTAATTTCTAGTAACAATGTCTCCTCAGTTTTCTGTTGGCATGTCTAATGAAGGCGTACTCGCCATTGCGTACCCGCTCTCTGTCTTGCGGGTAGTAATTGAAGGCACCTAGTTACTACGTGAACTTATGAATATACATTGTTACTATTGGTCAGCAGAAGCTTATTGCTTTATAAAATGAAAGTAAATCAAATTGTTTAGCATGTAAAATTATTTCTATCTAAAGTTAAAGAATTTTTTTTTGGGGCATAGAGATAGTTCCAAACTATCATATGAAATTTTCAGGTGGTCTAGCCAATTTTTATATAAATTGTTAAATTCCCATATAAATAATTTATTTAGCATTTTTAGGGGTTATCCTCTTATAACCAGTTTAGCTATTTTTGATTAAACTACAAGTTATTTAAAATGAGTAGCTCCGATTAAAGGAGCGATGATTAATAGCGATTTATTAATCATCTTTTGTAATTTCTTATTGGTTATTAAAATCTTATAAAAATATATGTTCCTTGTACGTAAAATTTCTTGTCACTCACTATTTCCACTGCGCATGTTCGTGACAGCGACGTTTGTTGTCTTTCGTATTGTGCTCTGGGCATTGTTTGACTCCTAAAGAGTGAAATTTTTTCCATCATCGGTGAAAGTTTTACTCGGGAAATTACTTTTAGGATCGCTTTTTTCTCTAGGAAGGGAGAGAGAGAGGGAAGGGTCGGCAACCCATAAAGTTCGATTTGCTAAGGAATGTTACAGTACACAAATTCACACACGTGTATACGCTTATTTACACAAACTTACACACGTCTGTACTGGTATTTACACAAGTTAACATTTGTATATTTGTATTTTATCGTCTTTACAGTCAAAATTCGCCAGCAGAAGATAGAACTTCAAGCTTGTAGGCAGAATAAAGGATTTTAATAATAGATCTGTTGCTAAATTCTAAAATAATGATCGTCGTGTTCATAGAGTCGACAGCTCTTGAATGATAGACAACAATAGGAAGAGAATCGACATCTTGTTAAAATTTTTTAAACAATTTTTTTTATAAAGTTATTTATTGATTTAACAATACATTCGAGTTATATTGTACAATGCAATAAATTCATCATCACTTAACGGAATTGATTTGCACAAAAATCGAGGGAATTTTTTAGTTGTAACCGTTATATCTTTCTCTTTATAAATCTGCAAGATTCCTTTTGCATTCCTTTGGGCAGGCTAAATGGAAGCTATAACGTATTGCTGAAGAGGAAGGCTCATATCAGTATCCTTGGCGATCTGAAATACAGAACAAAGAAGGAGTTTTAGATCCATGGTTTACAATACCCTACAATAATGAAAAGGGAAATAGTGACATTTTATGTTAGTTAATATATTATTCCACCTCAGTGCTGAAATTAAGTCAGCCATACTTTTTAAAAGGTTACGATACACAGCTTTAGGTGTTTGCATTCGTTCTTGCTGCGAGAAACTAGCCGTGTTGTTAGCAGTCGATAATAATGAATGCTGTTCTGCGGAAATTTCAGATCAAAACGAGTAAATAAAAAATAATCGTAATAATAATGAATAAGAAAATGTACTAGCAAATAAATTTGAAAGTATTAAATGAGTATAATTTACGTTAGAAAAATGTGAGAAAAGTGTAACTTACTTAGATTCCTGTTTTTGTTCAATTTTTCTTGAACTAGTAAAATTTGAAGGAGCAAGGCGTTGAACTAGTAAAACTGTTCTCGCACTCAGAGATGAAGCGGCTATCTCTACTGATAGAGAGTCTTTAAATAACTTATCCCGTCCATAGTCATATTAAAGAGTAGTATTAGTTTTAATAATTTTGTATTAATCTTCTTACGCGAACGGCGAAATTATCTATCCGCTATGTTTTCATAACTGAATTTCGTATCTCTACCGGAAATGATTCTCGTTATCCTATGCTTGGCACGTTAAGCTGTGTTTGGCCCTGTTAGATGAGTCGGAGGTTCGTAAACACTTGAAGATGGTTCGTACAACTTATCTACGAAGTACTGTATTCTTATGATCGAGTCAGAGAGCTATAACCTAATAAAATGAGTCCTACGATCTAGAAATTGCTGTGAGTGCAGTGCACACTGCCCTGAAAGACAACGGAGACGTGCGAATGACTTTAGACCTAAGGAATGTGAATCAGTTATCGGCGCCAGTTGATTTATCAGTGCTGATCATCAGTGACACCCTTGAGGAACTAAAAGGCCATACATAAGTACTTTACTGTAATTGGACCTGAACAAAGTATATTATCATGTCCCTAATTAAGAAATTCATGCGAGAGTGCTTTGCATTCCAGAGTCCTGGGAGAAGTTTCAAATGACATGACTACCCCAAGAAGGGCGAAATACCTCTCACTTCTTTTAGTGATATATTGCTATGACACTTCAAGAGGAAATGGGATGAGGGGTTCATCTCTTCCAGGATGATATTTTAATTTACTGGAAAACATATGAAGAACACTTTAGATAATTTAGATGGGTTCTGAAGAAGTTCAGCACCAAGGATTTAATAATTAAGGCATCTAAGTGTTATTTTCGTGCATCTCAAGAGAGATATATTGGTCATTTAATCACACTAGGTGGTGGCAATTAAAAAATTGAAGACACCATGCGAATCGTTTGAGAGCATTAATGCACTCACAGCAATATGCGGTTAATATGACCCGCTTGCGAGAGTCCTATGATTCTTCCAATACGACCCATTTAAAACAGTCGTTGGACACAGTTGTTTGACCCGAATTTCCGAGTCGCCATTCTCGGGTCAATTGATTCGACTGTACGCGTCTTAAGACTCATGAACGGAATGTTTACTATACGCGTATATACCTATTTACACATTTTTACATACATATGTATATTTTCACAGCTACTTACACATTTATATAGTCATGTTTACACAAATTTACACACATGTATACACAATATACACAAGTTTACACACGGGTATATACCTATTCACACAAGTTTACACACGGGTATATACCTATTCACACAAGTTTACGTACTTCTACACCTATTTACACATAGTTACACATGTTTACGCTTATGTACACCTCTGTACAGCTTATTTACACAAGTTTACACACATTTATACATATATAAACACAAATTTACTCACGTGCATAGACAATTTACGCATCTGTACAGCTTATTTACATAAGCTTACAGAAATACGTACATAAATTTACAAACGTGTATACACATTATATACAAGTGTACACACGGATATACACCTATTTACACAAGTTTACGCTTTTGTACACCTCTGTATACCATATTTACACATTTATACACAAGTACACAAATTTACACACGTATATACACCAATTTACACAAATTTACACACGT
>JAHWFO010112858.1:128313-142483 GCA_023313115.1 Rhysida immarginata | reverse complement strand
CAAATTTACACACGTATATACACCAATTTACACAAATTTACACACGTGTATACTGATATTTACACAAGTTTACATTTGTATACCGACCTGTATTTGTATTTTATCATCTCTATAGTCAAAACTCGCCAGCAGAAAATAGAAATCCAAGCTTGTATGCAGAAAAAAGGATTTTAATGATAAAGCTGTTGCTAAATCTAAAATAACGATCGCCATGTTCATAGAGTTGACAGCTCTTGAATGGTAGACAACAATAGGATAAGAAAAGACATCTTTTTAAAAATTTAAACATCAATTTTTTTATAAAGTCATTTATTGATTTAACAATACATTCAATTATAATAGACAATGCAATAAATTCACCATCGCCTAACAAATTGATTTGCACAAAAATCAAGGGATTATTTTTATTGTAACCATTACATCGTTCTCATTATAAATCTGCAAGATTCCTTTTCCATTCCTTTGGGTAGGCTAAATGGAAACTATAACGTATTGCTCAAGAGGAAAGCTCATATTATTATTCTTGGCAATCTGAAATGCGGAAAAGAGGACGAGTTTTACATCAATGATTTACACTCCCTACAATAATGGAAAGGAAAACAGTGACATTTTATTTTAGTTAATATCAAATTCGATCTCCGTGCTGAAATTAAGTCAGCCACCCTTCTTACTTACTATAAGGCTCCGATACACAGCTTCTGGTGTTTAGATCCATTCTTGCTGTGAGAAACTAGCCATGTTGTAAGCAGTCGATAATAATGAATGCATTTCAGATCACAACGAGTAAATAAAAACTAATCGTAACAATATTGAATAAGAAAACGGGTTAGCAAATAAATTTGGAACTATTAAATGAGTATAATTTAAGTTAAAAAAAAGCGTAACTTACTTAGATTCCTGTTTTCGTTCAATTTTTCTTGAACTGGTAAAATTTGAAGGAGCAAGACGAACACTGTTGGAGAATGGCTTATTCAACGTTTGGTTTTTGAGGGAGCCTCTTCTCGCACTCAGAGTTGAAGAGACTATCCCTACTGATAGATAGTCTCTAGATAACTTGTCCCATCTTTAGTCATATTAAAGATTAGTAGTAGTTGTAATAATATTGTATTAATCTTCTTACTAACACGAACGGCGAAATCGTCCAGTATCACTATCCGCCATGATTTCGTATCTCTACCGGAAATGATACTCATTTCCTATGACTTGGCTCGCAAAGCTGTGTATGGCGCTGTTAGATGAGTCGGGGGTTCGTAAACACTTGAAGTTGGATGATACAGCTTATCTACGAAGTACTGTATTCTTATAATCGAGTCAGAGAACTATAACCTAATAAAATGATTCCTACGATCTGGAAATTGCTGTGAGTGTGGGCTTCATGAGTTTCTAGCACTAATTCTCCCTGTTTATTTATTGATGCATTAGCTGAAGCAGTGGGTGTGAGTCAAGCAGGAACATGAAAAGGGCTTCAAATCCATTGCAATTTTTAGTTCAAAATTGACAGGTTCCCAAAGTAACTACAGTGAAATCTCAGTAAATGGGGAGGGGCCAAGTCGTTATTTTTTTAGAGATAGTTCCAAAATGAAGGTACCGTAACTCTGAAATATTACTTATCTGCTGTTGAAAAAAACATCTTTGCTTTTCTTAAACAAATCTGCTTTTTCTAATTTCATGCGTGGTTGAAAGCATTCAATATATTTTAAAGTTTTCACTGTACTCACATAATACTTTGTTTATCAGGTTAGTTATTTTATGTCAGCAGCTCATTCAATCATATTTTTACTTTATTTATTCCCTTGTTAATAGTATACACGAGGCAATTATTCTTTATGGACAGAGGAGTTATTTTTTTTTTGTATTTTTTTTTTAAATGGACCAGTTTTTCCTTTTATTCTCGGTGATTTACGTTTTTTTCTCCGAAATTAATGTATCAGACATAACGATTTAACATAACGAGAAAAATATCTGCATAAAAACTTTGTCATTTTGGATTGCGATGGAGGTAGCAATGTTGTCACTTTTGTTGTTGTTGAAATCCTTATAGTAGTAGAAGGAGTAGTTTGTTTATTTTCATCTGAAAAAAAAAGAGTTAAAATAATTGATTTTTAAATTCTGAAACTAATTTAATTTTTGAAGAATTTTATTTCTACAGTACCCATGCATTCAGGCGGTTCTGGAGACCATGTTCCCGGTGAATCGCACGAAGCTATCCTGGTCACATTGTTGTTACATTTGTAAATTATTTTGTCGCCAAATTTAGTTCCGCCATCATGTATTACTTTCCCGTTAGTAAAGTTATGTCGTGGCATATCACAAACTACCTCTGTTATAAAATGAAAATACAAAAAAAAATGAGATTACAAAATTTTCAACAACAGATTCTAATAAACCGAAAAATCAGAATTAAGAAAAATAAACAATTGATGGATGTAGAGGAGAAGGGCGAGACACAAAAACCTGGAATACAATAAATAATAATCTTCTATATACGAGGGGATATCAAAAAGTAAGTTGCACTTCCACGGTATGGCCATTTATTACACCACCTATACAAAAGCAACACGGCTACAGCAGCATACAATGTAGGTTCACTTTTCCACATAGTCCCCAAGAGACCCTAAACATTTATCCGAACGATCAACCAACTTTTCGATTCCGGATGCATAGAAATCTCCTCCAGCGTTTTGTAACCACACGGTGACAGCCGCTTTCACCTTCTTATCGTTTCGAAATCGTTGTCCACCGAGTTCCGTTTTGTGCTTACCGAGTCCACACGGTCAACATTTGCAGTGGTACGGGACGTTGCGGGCCTGCCTACGCGATATTCGTCTGTGATATCCGTGCGTCTTGCTTCAAATTGTTGACACCACTTTACAATTCCTTGCCGGGAAATTGCACGCTCTCCATATACAGCAATGATTTCACGATGAATGTCTGTGCAATTCACCCGTTTGGCCCATAGAAAAAGGATTGCTGCTCGCACCTCAAGTTTGGAGTGGACATCCAGTTGACGCGCCATTGCTTTTAACCCGTTAGTCACAAAAAACACGACGGGAAACCACAGCAACCGTCCTATCCGACGTCTGCGCAGTTAATGTCCCTTTCTCGCTTTGCCCAAGATTGCGACACACAGCGCGCTCCTGCGGCGAGTTAGTGCAATTTACTTTTTGATCTCCCCTCGTATATAAAAATGGTTGTATGGTCCGGAAATAAATGGTAAATATTCATACACGTGAGAGAACATGTATAAAGAAGCATTTTTATTCCTATGAACATGGTGTCTTAAGCCAACCCCCACAGAGATACAGGGGGATTATAGTATGTTGCGCTGCCTGATTGTTGGCTTCCCGCGAGCGAATAGGCAATGTGGTGCAGCCCACATTGGTGCCTACAGACCTCAGTTCTCACGGGCTCTTAATAACTGCATCAACGATCCCATTTGTGAGGGTTCAGGTAGTAAGCTTATTTATGAAATGGTCCTGATTGTGTAAATGTATGCAAATCAATACGTGTGCCACGACCTCCAGTGACATTTAAGGTATTAAAGGTTTGTGGAGTGACCTGACAGAGGCAGCCATTCGAGCATACATTGACATCTCTTGACAGGGATTGGCTTGCGACATCATGTTCATAGGAATAAAAATGCTTCTTTATACATGTTCTCTCACGTGTATGAATATTTACCATTATTTCCGGATATCCTTATATTTGTCTCTTATACAAATCTACAGTTTCATTCCAATCTTGATGAAATTGTGCACACATGACCTTAAAAGGAAGAAGAGCGCTGTCTACTTGATATTTCTCAAAAAAAATATTTCGATATGATCGATAAAAAATCGATATCCATATGGTAGCGCCATCCTTTGGGAGAATTTTAAAACAATTTTTCGTTTTTTTTGTAAAGTTTTATTTCAGCATTTTAAAAGTAGTGTTTGATAAAATATGGTAAGATATACATTGGTAAGATATAGCATATAATACAGGGTATCAAAAAAAGTCACCAATATTCGAGAAATGTTTTTTTTTTGGTGATCTTTCAATTGATCCAACCATTTGGGAGATAGTGGCCCTGAAATTGTGGAACTTTTAAAGTTTTGAACCCAATTTTATCAATGAAGACAAAGAGACAGAGAGTGGGTCTTGCAGACATTCCTATTCTACTTTTTGATGGTCTTTAAGAATCCGAAGTCAAATTTCGGAAATTCAAAATTTTTAGTGCACAAGCAAAGTCTTGGGGGCAGCAGTCGTATGGAGGCAGAGTCTGTGAGTTTTTATTGAAAAATATTGGATTTTTGAAATTCTAACTTCGGATTCTTAAATACATGAAAAATTAGAATAGGAATGTTTGTAAGACACTCTCTATCTCTTTGACTTCATCGATAAAATTGGGTTCAAAACTTTAAAAGTTCCACGCATTCACGGCCATTATCTCCTAAACGGTTGGATCAATTGAAAAAAAACCAAGAATAAAACATTTCTCGAAAATTGTATACAATCTGAAAATAACATTAAAAATAGGGGTTAGTATTTAAGATTTCAAACATACCCTCCCCCCTTGCTAATAAATTTCCCCCACGAAATAACTCACTTTTGATTATGGACATTTTTTTCGTACAATGGTTAATTTCCGAGATATCTACCATGTTACCAGACTTTTTGACACCCTGTATATCAAACAACTTGAAATGACGTGTGATGAATGAATATAAATTAAAATTGATAGTCGAAATTGGTTCAAAAGCACCTGGGATTTAGTGGAACCATTGTGGTTCATTGAAACTTTCTATGGTAATATGTGGCATGTAATATATCAAAACACTTGCAATGATGGGTCATGAATTTATATAACGTAATGATAATCCAAATTGGTTCAATGGTACGTGGTTTAATGGTATCATTATGGTCCATTGGAAGTTTCAGTGCTAAAATATGACATGTTATATATCAAACAACTTGGAATGACGTGTCATAAATGAATATAACGTAAAATTAATGATAGTTGAATTTGTTTTAAAGGCACCTGGTTAAGTGGAACCATTATTGTTCATTGGGACATTCAATGCTGAGACATGGCAAGTTATATATGAAACAACTTGGAATGGTGTGTAATGAATGACTACAACGTAAAATTAATGATACTCGAAATTGGTTCGAAGGCACGTGCTTTAATGGTACCATTATGGTTCACTGGAACTTTAAATGCTAAGGTATGGCTTGATTTATATCAAACAACTTGGAATGATCTGTCATGAATGAATAAAAAGTCTAATTATTGATAGTGGATATAGGATCAAAAGTGCCTGGTTTAGTGGAACCACTATGGTTAATTGGAACATTCAATGCTGAGATATGGTATGTTTTATATCAAACAACTTGGAATGATGTGTCATGAATGAATATAAAGGCAAATTATTGATAGGATCAAAGGCGCCTGGTTTAGTGGAACCACAATGGTCCATTGACACTTTCAATGCTAAAATGTTGCATGTAATATACGAAACACCTTGGAATGATGCGTTATAAATTAATATAACGCAAAATTCTTGATAGTTAACATTGGTTCAAAGGCACCTGATTCTGTGGAACCATTATGGAATTTTCAATGCTAAAAAATTGCATGTAATACAGGGTGGGGCAGTGCAACTTCCTTTTTTTTGAAATGTGCACAATTCAGGCTGTAGCGGCTGGAGCGGAACAGGAGTGGTCTCATTCGACAGGCGTAGTTCTGAAGTTTTGTTCTCTTCCAGTTCAGTCACCATGATGCATCGGAATAGTGAAGTGCTAGTATTTGCTGTCGAGGCCTGTTTTTTGAACGGTTCATCTGTGATGGCAACCCAGTGTGCCTTTCGACAGTGCTTCAGTACACCCCGTTGGGCCATGTTCCGAAAACATCGAGTACGACTAGCCGAAGATCTGGCCAATCAGTTCATGTGTAAACATTGCGGCAGTGAGAGCTTCAATCTTGGGATCCCCACGGCATTCTGTGCGCAAACATGCATTTGCCCTTGGACTTTCCGATCGTTCACTGGGGCGAATTCTTCACGATGACCTTCATTACCATCATTACAAGCTGGCGATTGTGCAGGAACTCTCCAAACGCGACTTCAATTTCCGGGGGAAATCATGTGACGTACTTCTCGAAAACATTCCTGAGGACACAATTGTTTTTTTTCAGTGATGAAGCCCATTTTAACTTAACTGGATGAGTCAACAAACAGAACATACGCTCCTGGATCAACAACAACCCCCGAGAATTGCATCAATCATTCATCTGAAGTTACAGTGGTGTGTGCAATTTCCTTAGCTGGGATTAATGGTCCTGGTTTGTCGAAGAAAATGAGGTAACAGTGACAGTGAATTCATACCAGTATGTGAACACGTTGGAGGAATTTTTTTTCCCACGACTTAATGAATTGAACTTAGGGGACATTTGGTTCCAAGAGGATGTAGCAACCGCTCACACTTCAAGGGCATCAATGGCTGTTTTGATGAAACACTTCCCGGAGCACCTCATCTCATTAAGGGACGATTTGGAATGGCCAACCCGCTCTCCCTATTTGACACCTGGCAGTTTTTATGGTTTGTTTTTTTTTGAAATGGCGCGTTTATGTTAACCGTCCAAGGACCCTGCAAGACCTGAAAGCCAACATCTGGGCAGAAATTGCCGAATACCCCATGCTATGAGCATCGACTAGAAATCGGCTTATTCAGTATATGGACCAAGGAGGGCGTCACCTACCTCATATGATTTTCAAGACTGACTTTAAAAAAAACTTTAAATATGTACCTAAATTATAAATAAAATATATAAAACATACTGACTCATAAAATAAGTTTATTGCATTTTGAAATCAGGAAGTTATGTTCCCCACCATGTACATATATCAACAACTTGGAATGATGTGTCATGAATTATGTGTAAAATTAATGACAGTCGAAATTGGATCAAAGGCACCTGGTTTAGTGGAACCATTTTAAAATATTATATGTAATATATCAAGCAACTTGATTGACTGGTTGGCTTGGTTTGTTTGGTATTAACATCATTAACTATGGTCATTTCCAACTTGAAATGATGTGTAAAGATGAATACAACGTAAAATTAATGATAATTCAAATTTGTTCAAAGGTACGTGGTTTAATGGTATCATTATGGTCCATTGGAAAATTTTAATGCTTTGAAACGGCATTTAATATATGAAAACTTGGAATGATGCGGAATGAATGACTACAAAAGTTAAATTAATGATAGTAGAAATTGGTTCCAAAGAACCTGGTTTACTGAAACCATTATGGTTAATTGGAAGTTTCAATGCTAAGATATGGCATATTATAAATCAAACAACTTAGAATGATGTGTAATGATGAATGCAACGTAAAACTAATGATTGTCGAATTTTGTTTGAAGGCACCTTGTTCACTGGAACATACAATCCTAAGATATGGCATGTAATATATTAAACAACTTGGAATGATGTGTTATGAATTAATATAACGTAAAGTATGATATTCCAAATTGGTTCAATGGTACTTGGTTTAATGGTATATTAATTTGTTTGTCTTTGGAAACTTTTAATGCAAATTAATGGCATTTAATATATCTAACAACTTGGAATGATGTGTAATGAATGACTACAACGTAAAATTATTGATAGTCGAAATTGTGTTGAAGGCACCTGGTTTAGTGGAACCATTATGGAATTTTCAATACTAAGATATGGCATGTTATATATCAAAAATCTTGGATTGATGTGTTATGGTTATTACAACGTAAAATTAATGAGAGTCGAATTTTGTTCTAAGGCACCTGGTTTAGTTGAACCATGATGGTTCATTGGAACTTTCAAAGCTAAGATATGGCATGCAATATATCAAACAATTTGGAATGATTGTCATGAATGAATATAACGTCAAATTATGAATAGTCGAAATAGGATCAAAGGTGCCTGGTTTAGTGGAAACATTATGATTTATTGGAACTCTCAATTCTAAGATATGGCATGTAATATATCAAACAATGTGGAATGATGTGTCATGAATGAATATAACATAACAAAAAACATCTAAGATGGCCGACAGCAGCGAACGCGAATAACTTCACTCCTGATTCGAGGTAGAAATTTTTTGTTAATTACCTTATACTATACCGTTTGAATTTCGAGGCTACTTAGACAAACATCCTTATAAATAATCACATTCAGCCGGACTTTTTCTCGATAACATGCCTAAAGTTAACAAAAACATTAGCATGGTGTGTAGTCCCTCTACCTGCCCTGGATCGGCGAACTCGCCACATTCATCTCGGCCGAACGAGGTGATTGTTTCATCTATTGAAAAAGTTTCTTGTGATTGCTTTTCCAATCCTGCAAATTTATACCAGTTATTTGACTCTTTACTTCAACGATTTACATCCAAATTAGATATCTTACTGTCTGATTTAATCGATCATATATCAACTGCTGAATCCCGCTTGGATGAAATGGATTCCCGCCTTAACAAAATGGACTCAGCCATCTCTAATCTCAGTAAGCATCCCACTTCTAATTTTCCCACCGTTTGCACTCTGCCAGCCGAGTCATCCAGCGTGCAGCAACAAATAGACGACATAGAGCAATATGCTAGACGAGCTAATGTCAGAATCTATGGCCTTTCGGAGTCTCCAATCGAGGACATTAACGCTAAATGTCTGGATTTCTTTGCTATGAAACTCGATGTTCACTTAGATCAATCATCGATCACTGCTTACAGAATTGGACCCTGTTCCGCTACTAGGACACAACCTATCCTCCTGCAATTTTCCACTCTGCCTCATAAAGATGTCATCATAAAAAACAGAAAGAATCTATGAGGCCTTCCGATCCACATAGCCGAGGACTTGACAGCCTCCTGCTACTTACTCTTGTGTGCAGCAAAGTCTAAATTAGGATCGTCACCAAAAACTCATCAGGCAATATTATTAACATTCGAAATGTGACTGATCTCAATGCTCTTTCATGATTATCTTAATTATTTGAAATATTTTGTATATTATGTAAGACCCACTTATACACGCCGTGTGAAGTTTATCATGTTTATACTCTTACAGTAGTCATTAACTGCAAATTATCAAATTGTATTTTTTTTTTCATGGAAAATTTTCTTTATTGTATCGTAAATCATACCCTTTAGTCTATACCCTTCTACCTCAATCCTGTAACTTTCGCATTATTATGCCCTCCCTTTCCAACTTATCCTCCTAATGATTTGAATTCTTCTATATCAAAGCTCTCATTAACTCCACAATTTCCTGTATTTTTCCTCAGTCTGAATAACCGGAATTTACATGCCTACTCAGCTTCCCTCTGTCTTCTTTTCAAGTTCCACCACAATTAATTTCTCTCTCCGAATCATGGATCAAATTCCCTTTAGACGTTCCCCCTCTTAATAACTATTCCTTCGAGGCTTTACGTCGACCTTCAAAAAGAGGAGGTGGCATTGTTGTTTACATTTCGAATTCTTTACACCACGTCCTCAATACAATCTACACTTCCTGTACTCCAGACTATAAAATACTAACGATCTTAGTCAACAACAAATTCTTCGTCATTTCTATATACCCCCCCCCCCTCAGGTCAATTTTCTTCATTCTTTACCTACTTATCCTCAATGATCCTCGATTTGAGTTACTCTTCCAAAAAAATATTAATTACAGGTGATTTTAACTTAGATTTTTCTAAACCTTCCCATAATGTCAATTCAGTCCTCGATTTACCATCCAGAATAGGTCTATCCCCGCTAATTTCCTCACCTACCCATTTTTCCAATTTCCGCAATTCTTATTCTAGTATTGATCAAATATTTTCTTCACCTTCAGATAATATACTTAGTGGCTCTATTGACTGTAATATTTCCGACCATTTTCCTACTTACACCTTTCACTTATCCCCTCGTGCCTTTCAAATTATTACCACGGAGCGTTCACAGATCTTTAACTCTTTTCTTGAACTAACAGATTGGCATACCCTATTAAACTCTGCGACTGACATCAATGTTCTTTTTTCTAAATTTTTATCACATATTTCCTTAGGAATGACCAGGTATTTTCCGACTTATATGCCTACCACAACCAAACCCAAATCAACCATTTTGAAACCTTGGATAAATCCTACTATTTTGTCTTTAATTTTATATAAAATGCCCTCTATCGAAAATCCAGACATTTTCCCAATAACCAAACAAAAGAAGCTTTCCGATCATTCTCAAATTACGTTCGTAAAGTAATCAATGATGCCAAAACTAACTTTTTTGCCCATTTATTCAACAGTGTCTCTTGTAACAAATTTAAATGGAAATCAATACAAAATTTACTTCATGGAAACTCTCCATCACCCACCACTTTTTTAGATCCCACAACTATTGACTCCTCCATATAAACTCGTTCCTCGAAATCGTTGTCCACCGAGTTCCGTTTTGTGCTTACCGAGTCCACACGGTCAACATTTGCAATGGTACGGGACGTTGCAGGCCTGCGTACGCGATATTCGTCTGTGATATCCGTGCGTCTTGCTTCAAATTGTTGACACCACTTTACAATTCCTTGCCGGGAAATTGCACGCTCTCCATATACAGCAGTGATTTCACGATGTCTCCACTCTGCCAAGATCATCCCTATTTTTAAAAAGGGATCTGACCAACTTTGGTAATTATCGCTCCATTTCCATCCTGCCATCCTTTGCGAAATTATTCAAAAGACTTTTCAACTCCAGTTTATCTTCGTTTATTCTTTCTAATAATCTACTTTCACCTTCTCAACATGGATTTTCTCCAAAACGTAATACTTCTACAGCATGTTACGATTTATTAGAATACATAACCTCTAACATGGCTAACAATAAATTTTCTTCCAAGGCCTTCGACTCGATCCCTCACCTCTTATTATTCAAACTTACCCAATTTTTTGGCATACGTGGTCGAATTTTGTTGGATCTCTAGTTTCTTAAGGAATAGAAAATATACTCTTACTCTATTTAATAGTTCCTCTTCCACACTCCCTTGGAATATCGGAGTCCCACAAGGTTTCATTTTTTCTCCGCTTCTCTTCAACTTATTTATAAATGACCTTTCCTTGTCTCTATCCCCTTTATTCTTAATTCTATATGCTGATGATGCGACTATATCGTATGCTGATCCTGCACTTACAAACATTCAGCATTCTTTTAATACTATATTGGAAAAACTTTTTTTCTGGAACTCATCTAACTACTTGCACTTAAATCTAGAGGAAACCACATATATCATTTTTTACCAACGAATTAAAAACTTAGATTTGCACAACTTTACCCTTTCCTACAACTCCAACAAAATTAGCCCTTCTAAAACGTTTAAGTATTTAGGTATTCACTTGTCACATATTCTATCTTGGGACGCCCATGTCAATGCTTTATCATCTACTTTAAACCAATGTTTAGGCCTTTTTTCTCGTTTGCATTATCTCTCTAACAAGATCGTGCTTTTACTTTATTTTGCTGTAATTCAATCTTCACTCACTTATGGCTTACAATTCTGGGGATAAACTACAAAAACTAATCTTTTACGCCTGCATCGCAAACAAAAATGGTTCGTAAGGATACTATTTAAGTTGAAGAAATCAGACCCGGCTTCACATCTTTATAAATCGGTGGGAATAATTCCGATATACCAACTGTACCTCCTTAACTTAGGCTTATTCATTTACAAAGCCGTAAATTTCAACTTAATTACAACTCTTTCCCAACACCTTTTTACATCTAAAATAACCCCCTCCTATAATCTACGCAACAAGGACTCGTTATCAATTCCTTTGATCAATTCCTTATCTGCTCAAAAGTGTTCTTAATGCAGGTGATTATGGTCCAATTGAACACCTGAAATTCGCTCCTCTCCTAATTTATCTGTATTTAAATCCAGACTGAGGAATTATTTACCCAATATCCCCCAATAAACTTTTTTCCTCTCCGTTTTTTTTTCCTTTTTTTTCCTTTTTTTATCTTCCTAATCCTTTAATTATAACAATCTTTGTACTGTTTGACCCTCATCCAGGGACCTACCTCGTCGGCCGTAGGCCATATGGCTCTGGATGGATGTCTCTTGTAATAAATAAATAAATAAATAAATAAAAATAAAAATTAATAAATTATTGATAGTCGAAATAGGATCAAAGGCACCTGGTTTATTGGAACCAGTATGGTTCATTGGAACTTTCAAAGCTATGGCATGTAATATATCAAACAACTTGGAATGATGTGTCATGAATGAATAAAACATTAAGTTATCGATAGTGGAAATAGGATTAAAGGCACCTGGTTTAGTGGAACCATTATGGTTAGTAGTGTAGCACCAGCATTGGCGAAAAGGGAGGAGGCGCGTGCAACCCTTTACTTGGTGTTTAAAGGGTTAAAAGTTGTCAGAGGGTTAAGATGAATGGTTTTTTTATTGTTTTAATTGGTTTTTAATTGATTTAAATTGATTTTAATGATAATGAATTGGTTTTTAATTGAATTTAATGATGATTAATTAATTTTTAATGAATAACCAGGTGTTGACTTACAGGTAACCCAAGGGTCCAAAGGGTTACAAGGTATTCAGGTGTCCAAAGGGTTTACAGGTAACCAAAGGGTTGACAGGTGTTTGATTGATCGTCGAGTTAATGATGATGGATGGGTTTTTAGGTTAGGCCTAATCTGTTCCATCACATTCGTTTTTACCTAATTACTAATTTTCTATTGCGGATTTTTTTTATTTTATTCATTAACTACTCTTCCTAATTATCATTATTGATTCAAGGTGCTCAGTTCAATATAATTCAAAATTAAGTTAACTCTAATCTAAATTAATTCAAAATAAATTATTATCAGTTCCAAATTTATCCAAAATTAAGTTAATTCTAAGCCAATTGTTTTTTTCACATCTTGTATTTACAGTTTGTTTTTTTTTAAATACTTCTGATCACTCCGATTGCTTTTATTTGTTTGTTAGACATGGAACAAGTCTATTTTCAACCTGAAAACCCAGCAGGGTTTGGTGGTGTTCATGGTTTAGCTATACAAACAAACCAGTCAGAAAAAGATACACATGATTGGTTAAGTAGTGTTCCAACTTACACGTTACATAAACCTATTAGACATCGCTATCCTCGTAATCGCATGCGTGTTTTTGCACCGTTCGATCAATTTCAAGTAGATTTAGTCGATCTAAACAGTTTGTCAAAGCAGAATGATGGGTATAAATTTCTTCTCACATGCATCGATGTGTTCTCGCGTTTTGCGTGGGTCGTGCCTTTAAAATCCAAGACTGGTCCCGAGCTTCAGAAAGCTTTTCAAAAAATCTTTACAGAAGGGCAAGTTCCTCTAAAAATTAACAGCGATAAAGGTAAAGAATTTTTAAATAAGCACGTTCAAGATTATTTTAAACGACTCAATATTATATTCTTTGCAACAGAGTCAGATTTAAAAGCAGCCACAGCTGAGCATTTTAGCCATACCTTGAAGGGGCGAATGTTTAGGTTTTTCACTTATACCAACAAACAAAGCTACATTGACATCTTACCTGCTCTTGTTGAAAGCTACAACAATCGTAGTCACCGATCTTTAGGTATAGCACCGGCTGCTGTGAACGCTCGTAATGCATCGACCTTGTGGTTGAAATGTCTTTATTACAATTCAGCACCCCATACGATTCCGAAATTAAAAATTGGTGACGTAGTACGCATTTCAAGAGTCAAAAATATATTTGAGAAAGGTTATTTGCCGAATTGGACAGAGGAAGTTTTTTCGGTATCAAAAATTATTATGCGTAAACCTGTCGTATATAAAATTAAAGATTATAACGGCGACGAGATTGCAGGTGTGTTTTACGAGCAAGAATTACAACGAGTGAAAAACCCTGAAGTTTTTTTCATCGAAAGGATATTAAGATGGAGAAAGAAAGAGGGTGTACGAGAGGCACTCGTTAAATGGCGCAATTACCCGGACAGTAGTTGGGTACGTCAGGACGACCTATTAAACCTATGACAAGCTGTTTCACTCATCAGTAGCGCAGTTGATTTGTCAACATGTACGAAGAGTCCGATTTCTACGTTACACTTCCGTCCAACACGCAATCGGGCGTTGGAAAACATGTTAATACAACAGCTCACTTTATCACCCGATTACCA
>JAHWFO010112858.1:92521-118313 GCA_023313115.1 Rhysida immarginata | reverse complement strand
TATTTACAATAATAAATTAGTGTATTTAAATAAATAAATAAAAAAACTTAAAAGTTAATGTAGCCACAGGGGTAACTAATACTAAGGTCTCCATCTCCACAAACCTTTTTTTGTTGGTGCACCTGTAAGTTTTTAAAAATGGTATATTAAAAATTGTTGCTTTGATTTTATCACACACCAGATTAAATGAAATGGGGACTTGGAGGGAGGAGGTCTTACTTAAACTCATGCCTCGAACGAGCTCTTCGATTGCAGCTGGCATTAGAACTTCGTTTGCAGTACGTGTGGGCGTCACACCCTTAACTTTAAGTTCGGTTGTGCCATTCGAGTAATGCAAACAATAATTCTTGGCACCAGCTACAACCAATTTTTGAATATGTACATTTGGACCAAATTTCGAAAGAATTTCATCCTCCAGCTCGCCTAAATTACTCCCTCTGGGCAATAATTCATGGCCAATTTCCTCGAGATATATTATACTATCTGTATCGCAGTATTTTAAGTTTTTACCAATTTGACTCATGATGCGGTACAACTCCATCCTTCCATAGCAAGTCACGAAGGATGCTATAACTGCATTCCCATTCACATGCACGGAAGGATGGGTTGACTTGTACGCTATGAGTAAAATGTCCTCGGATACTATGTCCAAGTCCGTGACTTCAAGAGAGGGCGTGTTGAATAGCCTGTAAAACTCTGCGTAGCTATCAACAAACACTGTGGGTTTTTTTTTAGTTTCATCAAAACCCAGAAAACCCCAGCAGTTATTTAACGATAGTTTACATTTGCTACGCAGACCCGGATTTTTTTGAAATTTACTGGGATCCAACACGATTCCCTCTCGCTCACGGACATGGTTAATGAATGCCTGACGCTCACTAGGTGTATTAGCGGACGGAGGCCAGCCAGAGGCTTCAATTTTACCTCCTATGAATGCATTAACATACTTACTAAAGAAGTGCTTTTCCCCCGTAAGCTTATCATAGACGAAGCGTTCTTTATAAGGCCACACTTCGAAAATTTCGAAAACTGTGTAGCCTTCGTCGAGTGCCCTGTAATATTCAGGTGTGCACCATTTCCCAGTCAGAGCCCTCTCTTCCTCATTGTGTTGGCACACTTCAGCTGATTGAGTATCAGCGCAAGTCCGACATAAAGGGAAGAATAGACGCCCTGCACACCTGTAGGGGAGAAATAGAATGAAAAGATTTTGAGGAGGCAACACTGTTGCTTTAATCAATCCGAAATAGGCATTAGGGGCCGGGTTAATATTGAACGTGATGAATTCCGGAAGAGCCTTTGGATAGGCTGCATATTTATTCACAAAGGAATATAAAGATGTGAAATCTAAATAGGTGAGACACATTTTATCTTTGGATTCTGTAATACCGCCCGAAAAATTCTCGGTGCATCCACCGTAGAAGGCATCACGGGAAATGATAAATGGTCTCTGCTCTACATTAAAATGTTTGCAGAATGCAGCCATTTGTTTATCATGCTTCATTTCAATCTCATACTGGCATTCCCATATAACACTAAAAGTGTAGTCAGGAAGCACGTGCTTTAGAAAAGCAAGTCTTTCTAGTGTATGCTGAAAATTTTCAGCATTAGTCAGATTGGGGTTGATGCTACGGGCACTCGCTATAGTGCACTTTGGGCACGAGTGATAATAACAGCCGAAAAATTCAAATACGATTTTTCGACTGTCATCAACACCATCTAAATAATAAGGTCCGATGCGCCTCTCCCAACCGTTTAACGCTGAAAGTATGCGCGAGGTTGGTACTTTAGATTGTTCCCAAGCCAACCATTTCAGAGCTTTTAAACTCTGTCGTGATCTATTCGCATAACCGTAGCATGGGATAATTCCCATAGTCCAAGGATCCAGATAACGCTCTCTCAGTACACAGTTGCAGAATCCAGCTATAGTGATGTCATTATGGAATGGATTAAGAGTTGTAAAATTGATCATGATTTCTGCGAATTTGAGGCATCCATCTCTAAGAAGAACAACATCACTGAGGCAATAGGCCTCTAGCTCTGTCATGAGACACCAACCGTCACCGACACTCTGTTTTGCTTCAGCGTGCCAGAGAACAAATTCTTTATGTAATGACTCCTTCATTTCCTCAGGTTTATAATAATCCATTTCAGGAAGTGGCCCCACATAGGAACATGTCTCATTGAGAAGTTTAAATGGGAAAAAACCTTTCTTTTGCTCAGTCAATCCAAAGGCTCGAGGAAATTCCCTTAAAGGAAGGGTTATGAATGATAGAGAGTCAATGAACCGTATCTTCATTTCCTTCACTTCTATGAATAGAATTTTCGAGCCTTTGAAAATGACGTGTGGCTTTATACCTTGTTCGTATAGGTACCTTAAAACAAAAAGACCATCAAATTTTTGCAAATTGTGAGCAAATACTGTAGAGTTTGTGAAATTTGGTTTATGTGAATTTTTTTTATGACGCCGTGAAGGATTGGCAAACAAGAACTCGAGGAAATCGGCCATGGCTCTTACCCCTTTAAATACATGCTGGACAAAGGAGCCAGACTCATCCTGGTAGCTCATGGCTACGAGGATAGGTTTTAATTCTCCCGAATCCTTCTCTGTCCTAGTTTCAACATCAAAAAATATAAACCGTTGTGAACTGTTTTCAGAAGGACAAGAAGAAGTAGAAGGAGCAGATGTAGAAGAAGTAGGAGGAGGAGGAGGAGGAGAAGCATTAGAGCATTGTGTGTTTGCAGGTTTTTCTTTGCATGGTAAAACAAAACAGAAGCCTGGTATGTGCTTACCGTTACACTGAATGCAAAGGTTTGGTTCACACTTGTGTCCCTTATGGAACTCGTAAATTCGTTTACAATTAAGACAGCGTTTATGCGTAAAGCATGATTTAACGCTGTCTTTAGGATTGAGATGAGACCTGTAGCATTGTTCCCCTTTAAAAAAACGCTCACACAGTGGACAGTAAACATACTCATCCTTTAATTGACGCGTATGTTGTGATCCGCAGTGCGAGCATCTCCCCCCGCAAAAATGGTGTTTCTTACCCCTCGAATCGTGGAAAACCACCCCACACCGCTCGCAAATACCTCGTTTTTTGTAAAACCCAAACAGATTTGTGATGACATCATAATGATTATCATTTAAAAGTAAATGCAGGGTATGCCTCGGTTTGGGTTCTACAAAAAGCGAGGGGTAAAATAATTCATTTATCGAGGATCCTGCGTGAATAATTATTTCAAAATTATTTACATATTTTTTTTATCGAGCAGTAATGCCTGGAATTTATCCAGACATTCAATTCCTCCAGGATTCGAGGGGTCTACACCTGCATCTTTACATAACTTTAGGGCTTTTTCTTTTTGGATTGCATTACGGCCATCACAAAGACTTTTGTAAGTGGTAATGCAATTTTAAATCAAATCAGGGTAATCTTTATATTCAATAATGACGGCTTCCTTCTCTGCATGGGCCATAGCAACCACAAATGCACGAGTGAGACAGAGCTCATCAGTATTTTGAATACACACGATCGAGCCTGACCGAGCCAGGTGGTCGCCAGGTATTACTGACTTACGCATGACGCTACTACCCCCTGAAGCAGGAATTGGCCTTTGAAGTAAAACAAAGTGGATCTCTAATTGATCTTCTGTTAACAGACCGCTTCGTGACTGCTCAACAGCTTGCAAAGTATCAAGCACCATCTGACTTGAAAATGAATCAATCAGGCCGCACCTAAGATTGATAGCATTGTTCAAAGATGGTGCTTTGATAACAATGCGCGCGTGGTCGTAAAATGACCTGCGTTCCTGTAAAATACGTTGAAATAAACGGTCAAAAATAGACCATAATGCATCAGGAACGCTTGCCAGAGGCACAGAATTTAAAAAAAAAATTGGTAAATGTCATCTCATATGTGGTGGCTTCCACTTTATATTTTCGAGAATGACGAGTGCCTAATTCTCTTAATGTAAAATAGGAATCAAAGTCTGTTAATGGTTGATCATTTAGAGAACCATGAGATGAAGAGGGTGCAGCAATAGAAACAGACAGATGTGTAGGATCATTGACCAATCTTGATGGATGGGTGGGTATAGTAAGTGGAATTGGAGCAGGGTTTGAAGGGTGTGATGGTTGTGTGGTAGGAGTAGGAATAGTTGTGAGTGAGGATTTACCTCGGCCACGTTGAAATGAAAGAGAAAGCATTCTCCTATCCATACGCCTTATTTTATGGGGAGGAGGAGAAGAATGAGGGTTTGTGGATGTTGAAGTAGAAGGAATAGGATAAAGTGGAGGGGGGATAGGGTGCGTCATTGTAAGGGTATTATCATCATTTGAGCTTGTCAACCTCCTTGAACGGTTGCAACCTGCAGAGAGAGGTTGCCTTGGTAGGGTTAAATTTAGAGGTTCAGATTGAGTTAAAGGTTGTGATGGCCGTAAATTTTCACGTACACAGAGATTAAGAGGTTGGGTGCAAGTGGAAGAGGAGGAAGAAGAGACTCAGAAAGAAACTGATCATAGAGACATAGATTGAGAGGACTGGATTGTTGAGAGTTTGGAGTAGACATTGGAGGACTGGATTGTTGAGAGTTAGAATAGGAGAAAGAGAAAAGTAAAAGTGACGAAGATAGAAAAGGAAAACAGGTGAAGATAGAAAAGTAAAAACTGACGAAGACTGAAAAGTTTACAAACGATAGTGAAGCGTAGGAGAGATTTTATAAACTAAAAATGTCTCTGTTAGTGTAAGAGAAATTGCCCTTTCGTTATATAAAGTGCGGTTTTTATATAAAAAAATTTAACTACCCCTTTATTGTATATACAGTTTATGGTTATTATAGAGTAGGGGTTTAATTCAAAATCAGTTGTACGAATCGTGCAGGTGGCTGTTGTCGGTAACTGTTCGCATTCCCTTTCAGCAATTTTAAAAAATTCTTCCAATTTATTAGTGATTTGCTGAAACTGCGCCAATTTAAAACAAAAGGTAGTTTTTGGTTTTCTTTTTCTTGATAATGATAAAAAATGTTCCCCTGTGCTATTTTTTCGTAGTAAAACTAAATGTATTTTGGTGAAACTAGCATGGCTAGCTAATTCAGTGAACTAGAATGTAAAAGAGATGAAAGAATAGTGTGTAGGTAAATTAAACATTACAAACGGAATTATGTTTATGACGAAAAAAATGCGGGAAATGAATACGCATTAGAGCAAAAAATTTAATAGTTTTATCATCCATATCATCTTCTAACATGAGTTGTTTATCTGTGTAAAAATCACGTTCATAAACATGAAAAGAACCTAGAATCACTTGAATGTTCTTTGCAGCATTAAATAAATGATAGGTTTGACATGAAACAAATTGACTATCTGCAATATCACAATTTGTCAAAACGTTTTCAATTGCAAGTACAAAACCGTTCAAATCATCGGGTTCAAAAAGTTCTGACAGCGTTTGGAACCCATAGCAAGTACGTTTAAGTGTAGAAACAGTCTTTTGAAATTGAAAACACGAAGAAGCAAAAATTCTATTGCAAAATCCTGAAGGACCAACATACATGAGAAGACGAAAATTAAGACATTGTCTGTACAGGATCTCTTTTTCAAAAAGTTTAATTTTTTTTGGTATGATTTTTATCAAAACGTTTTAGTTCAGTTAAAATAGAATCCAATTTCGTTTGTGCAGCAGCATAACAATCATCAAGAACTTTAAAATTAGGACTGCGTTTAATGATAGTATCATCAGTCAGATCCTTTATTCCACGATTAAAAGGACCGAATCTATTAACATTACTGTTCAATAAATCAATACGGATTGTATACACAAAACGAATACACTTCCCAGTTTGGAACTACGCGGATAAAAAGGAAGACAAAAAGAGAGAAGGAAACCCCTATCAGAGAATTAAATTAAAAAGAAGTTAGAGTTTATAGGTAAAAAATATAAATAAATACTTACAGGTCTAGCACGCTCTCTAAGTAGGGGCCACTCGTGTCTCACCCTGTATTCAGGATCTTCAAAATCCTCGTTGCCACTACCCTCCTCACCTTCTGCTGGAGCTTCTATCGACGGTTTCTGAACCGTCGAAAACAGGTCGTCAAAAGTTGGCGTATCAACCCATTTGGTTTGAAGACCTCCGACAGCTGTTCAGAAACTACATGTGATGTAGGTGGGGGTGATGGTGTACAGCGCCTTTTTGGTGGGGTTGGAGGTCTGGGGATATTGGCACCGTTGATTTCAGAGTAATGTAAGGGTTTGCGGTGCTAAATATGAAAATACAAATTAATATATCAAAAAGAACACTTTAAACAAAAAATAAGAATGTAAAAGATAAACTACTAACTGGCTCAATTCTAATAAATTCCCCTGCCTCAACTCTGGTATTAGCAGTTTGAGACGCTGGTGAATTGATCTCAGTCTGAATAAAAGAAAAAAAAATTGTAAAATAGAAAAGATAGAAAGAAAAAAAGACAAAGAGAGAAAGAAAAATAGAAAAAAAAATTTCATACTGAAAGAGACTGTTGCGAATGCACTCTGTAGAAACCAGGGCTGGTATCTACAGCGTTAGATGATGAACTTGAATTAAATGACGAGTAAGCCACTAAAGAACAACCCCCAAAGAGTAAGAGATAGAAGGAATAATATATATATATATAAAGTAAAATAATAATAATAAAAATAATACTTACTGATCAAACGTTGATTCACGGGTGAATGTGGTTGAAAAAACGGCGAGAGTTGAAACTCGAACGAAAATTCGATAGGAGAATCAGTGACTGGACGAGCAAAATATCTCGGTATTTAAGCAAAAATAGGTATAGTAATAATTAACATATATTATCATGTATTAACCAGTAAGGTGAGAATTTAACATGTCAAGCTCAGAGCGACCCAATAGTAAGAGCAATAAATGATGTTCTTAATTGAAAGAACTGCCCATTCGAAATGATGATAAATGAGGGAGATGATGTAATAAGCGAGTAGGGGTGGGTTATGGACAAGCGTGAACTTGTTGAATGAATCATCAATTTCAATTGTTGGGGTTGTTGAATGAAGCATCAATTTTCTATATAACAGCTTTTATTGTGAACATTTAGAAAATGGATAGATATACTAAAAAATATATATATAAGTATGAATATGATTTAATGACATTAGCAGGTATAATTCGGAACAAATCAGATGTGAGAAAACACTTGAAGTGATAGCATGTATTAAAACATCGTCAATGTCAAAGAAAAATTTGAAAAGAATTATAGCTAACTGAGAATAAGAACAATCGTTGGGATATTGTAAAAATACTTAGCAGTCACAATGGATTCTAAGCCATTTGAAGGACCAAAGTCGATGTTAATACAGAATATATGTTTGTGGTTAATAATAATGATAATAATAATAACATTACACTTTATGAAAAGACAAGAAGAAATCGTGAAAATAATGTTAACCTTAATGAGTAACGAAACAACGTTAAAATAAAAAGATGTTAAAGTAAAAAAGTTATAAAAAGGCACTAGTGGGAAATAAAATTTAGAAAATAATACACTAGCAAAACGAATCAAGCATTTAAGTCGTAAAAGAGGGGGTAGGGCTAGACATAATGTCTGATGCCAGGGGCATAAGGGAGCAGGAGTTTTCATTGTTAACATAAAGAGGGGTAAGGGGGGTAGTGCAGAGCAAATTGGTGGGAACCAGACCCCAATCCTCGGGTGAGCTTTAGTCTTTTAGAAAGCGTGGCCGGAGCAACACCAAGCAAAAGTCTTCAAAGAAGATGTCTTCAACAAGTAACGAGAAAAGTAGGCAGAAATTACTTGTAAGAGAATTTAGAATTAGTTTTTAAAAAACGCATAGAGTGGCCCACTAATTGGAGTATATTATATGTATATTTTAAAGTAATAGGACTTGCTGTAGACCTGAACGCCATTTATATGTGCAGCAGGGAAATACTTGTAAATTCAATTTCAACTGCGTGCATATACAATCTGCGTTTATTGGAGAAAGAAGAGATATATGAATTAGATATTAGATGGAAACGGATTAGCGAGTATTATAACTTCTTATTACCTGCAAATGAAATTAACATAACTCCTGTAGACTGGTTAAGAATAAAAGAAATAGATTACATGTATCCAGGGATAAAATCAATCTTTTCCGGACATGTACCCTATTCGCAATTGATGGTGTTGATTGAAAAATGGAAGAAGGAATTTAAAACATTTTATGACTATGGAACAGAACAATGTGAAATGTTAAGCCAGTTATTTCAGGCAGATGTTCAGGATGCAGAAACATTGATAACCCCAATACCTGAAGAGGCCATCATAACACGAAAATTTAATAAACAAAATGAAAATTATTGTACTTGCTCAGCTGTGCAAGGAGTAGCTCAACAACTGGAACAAGAGTTTTTTGGTGAATGTGTAAATGATGGGAATTTTTTGGATTTTTTTTTAAAAAAAAAAAAGAAAAATAAATAAAATGAATTAAAACTTGTACTTTGTGTCAATGCATATTTTTTTTTCCACCTATTAAATTTGAATTAATTTCTAATTGCATTAATTTTAATTTGAGTTAAATTTGGAAAAGACAATAATTTATTTTTAATTAATTTGAACTTGTCAACAATTTAAAATGAAAAAAAATTGGCTTAGAATTAACTTAATTTTGGATAAATTTGGAACTGATAATAATTTATTTTGAATTAATTTAGATTAGAGTTAACTTAATTTTGAATTAATTTGAACTGAGCACCTTGAATCAATAATGATAATTAGGAAGAGTAGTTAACGAATAAAATAAAAAAAATCCGGTGGTTTTAAACGCAATAGAAAATTAGTAATTAGGTAAAAACGAATATGATGGACCAGATTAGACCTAACCTAAAAACCCATCCATCATCATTAACTCGACGATCAATCAAACACCTGTCAACCCTTTGGTTACCTGTAATGTAACATCACCATACCTGTAAACCCTTTGGACACCTGATAGGTAACAGATGGACACCTCTACCCCTCTCCAGTCATAGGCCTAATTGAAAACCCATCCATCATCATTATCTCGACGATCAATCAAACACCTGTCAACCCTTTGGACCCTAGACCCTTTGGTTACCTGTAATGTAACACCAACATACCTGTAAACCCTTTGGTCACCTGAATACCTTGTAACCTTTAGGACCCTTGGGTTACCTGTAAGTCAACACCTGTTATTCATTAAAAATTAATTAATTATCATTAAATTCAATTAAAAACCAATTCATTATCATTAAAATCAATTTAAATCAATTAAAACAATA
Source organism: Rhysida immarginata (assembly GCA_023313115.1). NCBI lineage: Eukaryota > Metazoa > Arthropoda > Chilopoda > Scolopendromorpha > Scolopendridae > Rhysida > Rhysida immarginata. The sequence goes on along the minus strand of JAHWFO010112858.1, from coordinate 109,025 downwards.
AAAAAACCATTCATCTTAACCCTTTGACAACTTTTAACCCTTTAAACTCCAAGTAAAGGGTTGCACATGCCTCCCCCCTTTCCGCCAATGCTGGTGCTATACTACTATGGTTCATTGGAACTTTCAATGCTAAGATATGGCATGCAATATATCAATCAACTGGGAATGATGTGTAATAATGAATACAACCTAAAGTAATGATAGTTCAAATTGGTTCAAAGGTACGTGGTTTAATGGTATCATTATGGTCCATTAGAAACTTTCAATGTTAACATAGGGCAGTTGAAAAGTATGATTTCGTGAATGGTTTAGTTTAGCCTTTCGGTACTTGATTATGTCATTTCTTAATGGTTTATTAATCCTAAACGTTTCTCTTGTGCTCATTTTAGCTGTGTATTCACATTCAGATGAATCAAATTTTCTTGGAATTTGAGCTCGAGCAAAGAAAAAAAGCCTTCAATTTAAATAGAAAAATTTCATGTTGAAAATTCAAAAAGATTTCTTTTAAAAAGCTCCCAATGCATAGCGTCTCCAAATACGGCCCTTTAGTAGAACCTAAAACATGAATTTTTTCTATAAAAATTCTGAGCATTTTACATGTGATCTTTTTCTGAATATTCACACACAGATATGGCAACATTTCATAAAAAACGGCCCGAGCAACGCCGGGCAATCAGCTAGTAAGTAATAAAAAATCAAAAATAAAAAATATAAAGTAAAAAAACGTCAGCTTTTTATTTATTATTTATTATTTTTATTTTTTTTTCTTTTTTATTACTTGAAAAAAAAAAAACTTTATCCCTCCATGAAAGTCACAAGAAAATAGCAGGACCTTATACTTGTGGAATTTGGCCTCTTTAAAGGTGGAATAAATGAGTGAATAAAAAGTGTGGGTAAAAATAGAGGTTTGGTATTTAGTCTGCTTATTTTTTTAAAAATTTTGATTTAATCTTGGCATCTGTGTTTATTGTGTTTATTTTCTGACTCGACATTCTGTGTTGTACGAATTTTAAATTTGTTCCTAGTTTTGATTTTCTGCATGGATTATTGCTGTTATATTTTGTATGTCTTTAACTCTTGCATTGGGAGAAAATGGCCATGTAGTTTACAATTAGTTAAACCAACCCAGCCAAGCAATCACAAAAAAACATGAGATATGAAATGCCGGATACTTATTTCGAAGGCTATGCCTTCATTCCCAAGCAAAATAGAAATTGTGCAGATTAGGAAATGTGTGAATACTAAAAAGGGGGAGGATATCGATCAACAAAATCAGCCAATCAAAGAACACAAGAGGTAATTCTAGAAACTAAAAAAGAAAACAACAAGATAAAGTGTCGAGTCACATTAATGTGACCAATTCTTAATATCTAGATGAACCTCAGTGAGGTTCTGAAAAGTGTCCACAGGGATATTGAGCCATGCAGACTGCATTTCCATTACAAAGAGGTGGAATATATATGGAGCGAATAACGCGACCGAGGTGCTCAATTGGGTTTAAATCCGGGGAATTTGGGTGCCAGGGATGTACAGTAAAGTTTTCCTTGTGCTCTTCTTACCACTCACGTACAACTCCAGCTGCATAAGTGTCGCATTGTCATGCTGAAAGTGCCATCATCCCCAGGAAAAACAATGTCTAATTATGTGTGTACATGGTCACCAAAGATTGATATGTACAGTCGGGTGCAAAAAAAAGGTTTTTACCTAGGTCAAAATTGTTGGGCTTCCTTACAATACTTCAATCCAATAGAACGATTCCATTAAGTTTTTGCTTAGCATCGGGGGTAGGCAAGTTTTACGTCACGTGTTCAACTATGTTGACAAAAAGATTATTTTGGCTGTTCTGATGAGAATTTTTGTTTTATTAGTAATAAACTAATCTATTTGGTTAATAATGTAACATAAATGGTGCACAGTATCGATATAAATTATAGGCGAGATCAAGAGATAAGCTGATGCAGCGCTCGTTATGGTTAGGATGCCTGTAAGGAGAGTTGCGACAACTCGGGCCGTCGGCGATATTTTTCCCAATGATTGAATTTGCAGAGGTACAATTTACAATACTTTTCCGCTTATTAAGAAGAAATGTAAAGATGGCTAATGATAGTTAGCCTACCAAGCTTTTATTTGTATATTAGATAAAGGAGGTTAAAAAAACAAGCACATTAACGTTTTAATTTTCATAATAAAGGTAATTATTTGATAGCCAGTTAGAGAATTGATTTTTTCACCTTTTCAGCAAAATGGGAAACTAAAAGCCAATAACCAAAAAGATTATATTTAGCAAATTATACACATTTTACATTTATACAAGAATAAAAATTTGCATCTATTGCAAATGATGAAAAAAAAATTCTCAATTACCGATGATTAGTTTTAGGAAAAAATCTAGCTTCATTTTTACATTCTTTTTATCGTGGACTTCCTCTAACGTCACTTTCTCGTGTTTGCCAGTCGCAAATTAATTAGAAAAATGTGAACCAAAATTATAAAAGTTACATCTAGATGTTAAAAGAGATAAAAAATTGGCAAAACTTTTCGCGCGAATAACTACCCCCGACATCAGTTGTTCGCGATGAACACTTCAACGTCTAGCAATTAAATAACAACTGAAAAATAAATGTTGACGATACAAGCTATTCTATAAAAAATTTAAATTTCAAATTTCATTTTCCAAAATTTTTCTCCATTTGAATATATTACATGACTTAAATATGTTGTATTTATTAAATGTTATTTTTACTATTGGCTTTACGGTTAGTTTTAAATTTTTCAAGATAAAAATCTTGCTCTTTGGGCCCGAATGTTCCTTGAAAAAAAATTCCTTGAAATTAAATAAATTAAAAAAATTATCTAAATTAAAATTTTTTTAACATTCCTTGAAATATTTATCTATTATTATATCATTAACGAAAACTTTTTCAACAAAAGTGAACCGACTTCATGGGTCTAAAACCTTCCCAGAAAAATATTCAGATGAATAGGGAAAACCCCATCCAAATCGGGTCAGTAGTTTTAGAGAAAATCGCGAACATACATACATACGGATACATACGGGTCAAACAGAAAACCTCCTTTTTTGAAGTCGGTAAAAAATCACTTTATTTTGTGCGATTCACATTTTTATGAACAACCGTAAAACAATAAATAGTTTATTATAAAAAAATATTCCCTCTTCGCCACTTCAATCGTTAAGTTTAATGCGGATCTAATAAAACCAAAGTTTTAAAACTTTAATAATGCAATTTATTTAGCAAAATAAAACGAAAAATGGAATGAAAAGCATTAATTTCTCTATATCTATAATGCAAACGGCACGCTTTTTTGGGAAAACTATGACGTCCAAATCTGTTCTGAGTTATTGCCACTCTCCTAATAGGCACTCTAGTTATGGCGTGATGCGGAAGTGATTTACAGGTATAAGTGGAAGCTATTTTCTTTTGACTGCTCAAAAGGTTATGAGTCTCATTTTTTGTGTGCATATAAAGTAATCAACGACAATTATGCCAAAACCAACCAAAATATATATATAAAGAAGGATGTTTGTTTGTTTGTGGGTTTGTTTGTTTGTGTTTTATACAAATCTAGAGAGTTATTCCGATCTTGATAAAATTTCGCCTACCTGACTTTCAAAGCATGAGGAAGGTCACTGTCGACTTCAGATTTCGAAAAAATATTCATGGTTATGGCAGGGCATATTAATGAGAAATATCTCATGACCAACAATGCAAGACAAAGTTTTTGCAACAATAAGTATCAACAATGGTATCAACACGCAATTTACAAACACTCTGCAAGAATCAACAATATATATCTCATGACCAACAATGCAAGCAAAGTTTGTGCAACAATAGGTATCAACAATTGTGTCAACACGCAATGCACCAGCACTATGCAAGGATCAACGATATATGTCTCATAACCAACAATGCAAGGCAAAGTTTGTGCAATATAGAATTCAATGCATAGAATTCCTGTTATTCAGGCTTTTCATAGAAAAGAGAATTCTTAGTACTTAACAATTTCTTGAAAATCTTTAAAAATGATCAGTAACTGGAGATAATGAGTTAGCAGACTATTAAGAAAGAGTGAAAGACGATAGAAGAAGCACTCTTTTAGATCCGTGCTGTATTGTGGGTTGTTCTGTTTACCTACAAGCGTAATTATCCCGGGCAACGCCGGGTCCTCTCCTAGCCTTCTATATATATAAAGAAGGATGTTTGTGCGTTTGTGGGTTTGTTTGTGGGTTTGTTTGTTTTTTATACAAATCGACAGTTTAACTCCGATCTTGATAAAATTTCGCATACATGACCTTCAAAGCATGAGGAAGGTCACTGTCTACCTCATATTTCGAAAAAATAATAATTATTGATAAAAAATCGATATTCATGGTTATGGCAGGGCATAATAATGAGAAATATCTCATGACCAACAATGGAAGACAACGTTTTTGCAACAATAAGTATCAACAATGGTATCAACACGCAATTCACAAACACTCTGCACGGACCAACAATATATATCTCATGACCAACAATGCAAATAAAAGTTTGTGCAACAATAGGTATCAACAATGGTGTCAACACGCAATGCACCAACACTATGCAAGGATCAACAATATATGTCTCATGACCAACAATGCAAGGCAAAGTTTGTGCAATACAGAATTCAATGCAGAGAATTCCTGTTCTTCAGGCTTTTCTTAGAAAAGAGAATTCTTGAAAATCTTTAAAAATGATCAGTAACTGGAGATAATGAGTTAGCAGACTATTGAGAAAGAGTGAAAGATGATAGAGGAAGCACTCCTTTAGCTCCGTGCTGCATTGAGCAAATGGTAAGCAAGTAAATAGAAGAATCGTTGACCGCTAGAGTATACAAAGTGATGAATGGCCAATTTTTGCTTGAAGACATCGAAAGAAGAAAGGAAATTGCAACAACATCAAGTGTACATCTAAAGTAAGATTACGTGAGTAAAAACTTATTTAGACTAGAAGGCATTCTTGATGAGGTCCATCCATTGTGAGCCTTTAAAAATTTTTTTTTCGGTAAATCAAATCCCGGTATATCACCTAGAATGGATTTTTTCAGTGAAAAGGTAAATTCCTGTGTTTCAGATTTTTCTTAGAATAGATAGTCCCTTCGCTCTATATTGTAGTGATTGAGTTATTATGTAACTAATTTGGAGGTTTAGTTTAGCTTTTTGATGTTGTTCTGTTTACCTACAAGCGTATTATCCTGGGCAACGCCGGGTCCCCTGCTAGTTTATTATATAATTAGATGAATCCCGTCAATATTTGACAGAGAACAACCCATCTTATTATTAATCCCCATATCTTTAATTAAAAAATAATAAAATAAAAAAATTGTCAGAGTAACAAATAGAATATATATTGACTAATTAATTTTTAAATATCAACTCATTTAATTAAAAACAGAAAAATTAAATAAATCTTAAAAAAACAGTTGATAATGAAAGTCACCTAAATTAATTTATTTACTATTTTAAATTAATTATTCAATATTACAACTCCTACTCTTATATAATTAGAATAGTTATTATGCACAAACAAATAGAATAATTAGAGCTTAAATATCTCATTATGCACAAAGAATAAGAAATGAGTTAATTAAATATATAAAATCAAAATAGCTTTAAACTAAATTTCTCTGAAAGTATTAAACTGAGATATAAAGTGTCAGCGGATAAAATGATTAGTTTTTAAAGCTTTTTCTAACGATATAACATTTAACATAACATTTTCAGGGCTTTTCAGTAGTCATAAGGAAACGTCATAAAATGATCAAGGCAAAATTTTCAGTTTATTTAATTCAAAAAAATGATTGAATATTGTCTCATTACAACAATCCCTGGCTTCTAGTGGATTGTCGTAACTTTCTTTGTTGGCTTCAGATGCCCATGCGCAGAAGCGCCAATTTTGCTCTTACAAAACTGCTTTGCGTTTTAATACAGGGTCTTTATAATTTGACATGGCCATAAAAAAAAACTACTGGACCAAAAGCTATAATACTTGGTAATATTATACAAGAGGGCATGGGAAGTTCACACCCACTAAAAATAGTTCAAAATGTCACCACCAGCATGGAATGGCGCTCTTTGCAATATTCGTATACGAAATTAGACACGAAGACCCAGGCTAACAAGTCTTTAATCGTTACTAAAATTAATTACATGTTGAATGTGGCCCCCACTATTTACTGAAAGCAGGTTACACCGGATTACTGGTTGTCAACTGCATAAACCACATTGTTATACTTCCCATGCCCTCTTGTATAATATTAACGGTGATATGAATTATTGTATATTTTATAAAAAACTAAAATATAGAATAAAGCATGACATGACAATTAACATGAAAAGTTTTTAAAACCCTCAAATAAACAGATCAAATTGCACACTTGGATGAAAAATTTTTAATCTCTTTATGGTGTTCTTTACATGCACTGTTTAAAACTTAAACGAAATCAAAAATGCGATCGTGAACAATAAATGTCTGTCCATATTTATTTATTTATTTATTTATGGAAATAAAAAATTCTTACAGAATCCGTCCAGGGCCAGTATGGCTCAAGGCCGACATGTTAGGTCCCTGGTGGATTATACAATAAATACACACTGGAAATTAAACAGATCTAGGTTAGTGGATTAGTAGGGGAATTTGAGAGATACTTCTTTAGACTATATTTAAAAGTAGTCAAGGAAGACGAAGAACGGATTTCATTAGGAAGGTTATTCCAAAGCCTAATGCCAGAGTTATACTTTTAGATTGATAGGTGTATTTGGTCAAAGGTTAATGTGTCCTTGGTTAAAGGTTAATGTGTCCTTGGTCCAAGGTTAATGTGTCCCTGGTTAATGTCCTTGTTGTGGAGATTATATGGACCGGGTGGTTTGGGATTAAAATAGTTTTGGGGGAGCGAAGAGATATGTTTATTATTTAATGCTTTAAAAATAAAGAGAGCGAGATGAAAGGAATGTAAATTGAAAATAGAAGTAATGCCTGTTATGGGGAATAGATGCGAAACTGAATCGGATTTTTTAAAATTGAATAGAATACGGACAAACCATTTCTGGATACGATATAAGCGCTTTAAATTAGTTTTAGTGGTAATGCCCAAAAATTGGATACCATATATGAGGGAAGATTGAATAAGGGCATAATAAAGAAGAAGCAAAATATTTTTTGGGAAATAATGAAGTCGTGAGAAAAGACCAAGGCGGTAATTTAAGATAGAGGCCAGAAAATTAATGTGGGCGTCCCAAGATAAGTTAAAGGAAAGGAAAATCCCCAGGAATTTAACACTTTTAACAGATTCGAACTCTGCTATTCGAGGTACTAGGCAGAGACTTTAATGATACTGCTGTCAGCCGCTATCGCTTATTATTGTCAGGATGGAGCACGCAACGAGCACATCTAAAGCGTATACCTGCTACCCTATTTTCATTCAGAAGGGACAGGTCCATTCTAATCTGCCTTGACTCACAGTACAAGTACCTGAATTTGCAACTGATCAAAATCCAGTAAGTTCAGCTCTTACGGAGCCGGTAAAAACCTTTTTGCACCCGACTGTATATAAATCGATTTTTATTTCTATCCACAATGATGACTGCACCCAGAGAATGCCACGAAAACATTCCCCAGACAATAATGCTGCCTCTAACAGCTTGTTGTCGTCCACAAATTGTTGAAGGGCATTTGTTTTCTGACGTTTTTCACCGTATGCGCCGATGGAGAAAAAAACGTGATTCCTATTTTGCCCATCTGTGGATGTCCAGTGTCGGTATTGCCGTGCAAATTCCAGCCTCTTCCGCCGATTCACAGTCGTTAGCATATGTACTGTATATTTAAATGAGCGAGCTGCTATTTCAACCTTTAAACAATATTTCAAGAGCTCTCTCTAACAGTATGTTGACTATAAGGAACATAGTTAAGTAGATAGATTTCCGAGTTTTCCAATCGTGTGGTTTGTTTTGTTTGGTATTAACGTCCTTTTCAACTGCTATGGTCATTTCAGGATGGCGTTATAGGGGCCGCAAATTTTGCCTCGCAAGGGTTCTTTAACATGCAGCTGGCAGACGACTACACGGGACCAACGGTTTTACTTTCCTTCCGAAGGAAGTGCATGATCTCAGGATTTCCCCCTGAAAAATCCTCGTCGTCCTCGTTTGGGATCGAACCCGCGTAGTCAGGCATCAAAGGCGATCATGCAACCACTGAGCCACTGAGGCCGATTTTCCAAACGTGGGATGTATCTTTAAATACATGCTTTAATGAATTCCCACTTTTTCCCACTATTGGGAGGAAGCTGTGTCCTGGTGGGCTTTCACTGAATACAACTTCTGTGAAGTTAAGCAACATTTGGCACGACTAATCACTGGATGGGCGATACCGATCTTCATCCCCGGCTGCTGCGACTATCATACAGCAGTCATTAATACAGGTTCATCCAACTCGTCGGCCTCTGGTTATACAGGCCCTGGATGGACGTATTGGATTACATTAAATAAAAAATAAATAAATGCAACCCTTAAATTGCAGGGGTTAAAAATATTTTAAGGGCTTTATTAAATTTTGGAATATAAGTTGAAAGGGCAGTTGTTATATAAAATGGAATATAAAACCGTTTGAATTGTGGAATCTTTTCTACTTTAAGAAGCTTCTGCTATGATGAAGATTGTCGATAATTGTATCAGAAATGCCATTCCACGTTGCAATGGATTTGATGATTCTCAACTGAATTCTGTGTTTTTAGTCGGATTATAGAAAATTCAGAAGGCTATGAATAATAGCATGAAAAGTAGGAAGCTTATGACTTTTGTGAAACGAGCAGAATCGTTCATTAAATAGCAATTGTTAGTGTGTCCCGATAAATGTCGAACTCAACCTATTATTGATTCTAATAATGATTATATCTAGAAAAGGAAGACTGTTAGAGCTTTCAATTTCATGGGTCTATTTAATACTATGAAATTTAGTATTCAAATCGCTGAGGGAACAATCAATCATATTCACTTGTGTTGAAATAGATAAAATTTTATCTACCTACCTCAATGGCATAGCAAGGGAGGAGCAGGGGGGGGGGACGCAGCTAAATAAATAGACGATTGTTGTCAGGACTTAGGATGATAGTTGTCTTTCACCACTTTCCAAGAGACAACGATCTGTTGATACAAATAATATAGATCTGCGGATGTAGATTTATTTTACCTTATTGAATATTAACGTGAACTTTCTTTCCCCGATGTGTTAGTTTTTCGTAATGGGACCGAAAATACTGTAACAAAGAACGAATATCAAAGAAAATTGGAAGAGTTCTTAGAATCAGGTATAACAGAGCAGATCAAATTTGCCAGTACAAAAAAGACAACGGAGATGTGCGAATAAAGAATGTGAACTAGTTAGCAGAGCCAGTTGACTTTCCAATGCCGATCTTCAAGGACATCTTTGAGGAACTAGAAGGCCATAAGTACTTTACTGTGATTGATCTGAATTGGATATTATCAGGTCCCTATCGATAAATCCCTGTGAGAATGCTTCGCTTGCGAGAGTCATTGGGGGAAGTTTCAAATATGATACCCCAAGAACTTCAGCAACAAGGTTTTAATAATTAAGCCATTAAATGTTATTTTTGTGATTTAAGGTGCATCTTAAGTGAAATACCTTTGGTAATTTAATCACACGACTTGGACACAATTAAAAATTCGAAGACACCATGCAATGTGAATCATTTGAGAGCATTAGTCGGCTTCATAAATTTTTATCGACCCTTAACACAAAATCTATAAATAATCTCGGTGCACGTCACAAGCTTTACTCAGAAAGGCGTGAAATTATATGGAGCAAATAGTGTCAACAGATCAGGACTTAGTCAAATTAATGATCAACAATCCCCCTCTGTTAATTCCACTTGTTTATTTGTTGAACCATCAGCTGAAGCAGTGGGAGTGGTTTTCAAACTGCATTCTTCAGTTCAAAATTGACAGGTTTTCAAAGGAACTACAGTGAAACCTCAGTAAACGGACCACCAATAGAGAAGCGCCATATCGTTCTTTTTTGGAGGTGGTTCTAAAATAAAGGTTCCTTAACTCTGAAATGTTGCTTATCTGCTGTTGAAAATAAACAAATCTGCTTCTCTTAATAAAGTTGTCAAACTCCTCTAAAGGCAGTGTATATTTTATTTAACAATTTTAGAGCGCAGTAATTTATTACTGTATTTATATAAAATGTTTAAAAATTCTGTGTCTTCTTTTTTAATTAGCTTATTTTTAGAATTGTGCTTTTTGTCATTCAAACGCTTTGCTATGATGATGTCTTGAACACCATTCAAAGATATTTCATAGCAGGGTGCTCTGCTCCACATTCTTTTACAAAATTTTTCAGTTATAAATGCATCAACTGCATCTTCAACTATTTTTTCCTAACAACTCTTCTTCCTCTCTATCAATTTTCGTCATATCACACAATGTCCTCAACTGCTCGACTCCCAATGCTCTTCCAATGTCATCTACATCAGACGAAAATATGCAGTAAACCAAATCTTTTTGTCGAAGCCTTATCCTCAATATCTGGGTTTAAAATATGGCAGTTTTTAAAACACTTGATCATTGCATCCAGCACTATTATAGACTTTGCCAACAATGAACTCGACTGTTGAAGTTAAACTTTTCAATTGCCATGTCAGATCAGAAGTTTTATACGCAGATAAATGTGCAAGTTTTACTACATCTTTTTTGATCTGGTATTCCTCATCACGTTATGTGATTAGCTGGTTCCATAAAGATAGACTGGTGATGGTTTCTGTCCCCTCCTCCCTGTTCCTGAAAGAAGTGGTCCTGTTATGCAGGGGATCCCTTTGAGGAGGTGCGTTCTGTATTAAATATATGAAAAAAAAATCGGTCCTATTGTGAAGGAAGGATCCGTCAGGGAGGCTTCACTCTATTCCGTTATTGAAAAGGAAACCCTGGCCATGGGAAAGGACTCTGGTTGTTTTAGGGCTATTGGTTTGGTTTGGTTTATTTGGTATAACGTCCTTTTCAATTGCTATGGCCATTTCAGGACGGCGTTATAGAGGCCGCAAATTTTGGCTCGCAAGGGTTCTTTAACGTGCAGCCGGTAAACGACTACACGGGACCAACTGCGCGTACTCGGGGATCAGAGGCGACCACGCAACCACTGAGCCACCGAGGCCGATTTTAGGGCTATTGGATTGGGTTACCCTATTGTAGTTTATTCTGATCATGGAGAACTTTGATATTTCCAGTGCCCATCTTAGCAACCTCTGGTTGTATTTTTCATCTTCTCCAGTAAGTTGAGTTCAATATTGAAGAAAACATTTATCTGCCAACCAGAGGAAGATGGCGGAGTTGATCTCAAGGCAATGCAACATTGTTGAGCTCAAGCAGCTTCATCTTGGGGATGAGGATTGGCTGGCACAACTTAGGAAGGCACAAGAAGATAATACCTAGGTAATCAAGATTAAAGAAAAACTGGAACCAGCAAATAAAAGACGGGAGTATACTCAGTACAAGAGTGGCACAGTTTTATGGAAATGTAGCTCTCGTCCTGAAGGAGAACAAAAAAATTGTGTTGTAACGCTTTTGCGTCAGAAGGTTATGCAAATTGCCCTTGATGTCACATTGAAAATAAGACATTCATACATTTGAACGGGCAGAAATGGGAACATATGTGAATTCCTTAGAGGATGTCACATAGAGATGCGACAGTTCAGCTGTCCGATGTCCCCAGCCGATCAAATCAGCTGGGGAGCAATGTCGGATTTCTGGTGCCGCCATCTATCGATAATATCTAGCTTAAGCGGAATAATAAATCAATAGCTAAGCGAGAAGAAAGAAGTAATAAGCACAGGAGGAAGCGGCGCAGAAAAGAGAGCAGTTTTCAAAATGCTTTAGGGAGCGGAACGAATTGGGGAGAGATAGTAAAGTTTTCACACGGAATGGTCGTGAAAAAGGGATCCGAGGCAGCCGAGTCTTTGCAAAGAAAGCATCTCCTGAACTATCAGACAATGTGCAGTGTAATGGGAGATATTTGCGTGCGCCGCTAAGGACCTATGCTCGGCATTACCGATCACTAACTCAATTGTCGTTCACAGTATATTTTTCGTCTCAAGGAAGCCGTTGTCCGCCTAGCCACGAAGGAGCAGCTAAGACGGACCTCTTCCGACATTCGATGGAATCAACCTTCGCCAGCAAAGCGGCAGGAGAAGAAGAGACCGACCGAGCGGCCAAGAGAGCCAAGGATTTTTAAGTAAATAACAGAGTGGGACAAGGAGGTGAGATTGTGTGAACAATTAAATAAAAATTAAATGAGTAATTAGAAGTCTTCGCTGCTTGCAAAGAACACAAGGTAACAAATTGAAAGTTCAATAATCGCTTTAAGTCCAAGTCAGCTTCTGCTTCTTCAGGAAATATGTAGTTCTGCATAGCTCCTTCATCACTAGTTCCAGGACTGGCAACGTCGTTGGCTGGAGAGTGAAAGGTCGAGGTAAGTTGAAAGATGGCGTCCGACCACGGGGAGTTGTGATCTTGGCCTTGTGGTACCGCAAATTTAAATCGCGGCAACCGCTCTGGGTAAGTCGACCGGGAGAAAAAAACTGTAGGAAATAGAACCAAAGTATTAGAGCAATGGCATCACAGACAAGTAACTCGGGTAACAATCATGAGTTCAACAATTCAACGTTAAATTCTATACAATACGAATACTACAAAAAGAAGATGATCCCGAGTCCAAGCACGGGCAGTCGCGTGGGCGCCCAACGCTAATGCCGGCTATATCGGTAGGGAGGATAACAACCTCCAAGGCCTCCAGCCTCTACGGGAGAAAGTCGTATTCGTCACTGGATTGGGTCTGGCTCACTACGCAGTCGTCCACCTTGATGCGTGGGGAATCGCCCAGCGAAGTTATACCCTCTTCGTTGCAGGGCGTCTGGAAAGTGGCCTCACTTCTAGAATCCGCAACTACGGCTGAGGAGCTAGACATCTCGTTGTCTACTGGTATTTCCGTCGTTGGGATAGTTGGGACGTATGTAAGATTCAATAGCAGCTTTCTCGAATACTCTGAATGTATACAAGAGTCTTTTTTCAGACATGGAGAGCTCTTACGATAAGGATCCCCTCTGGCATGCTGGCGGTATGATCCTCTCTTTCCTCGGAGCAAGTCCCGTGAATTGCGACGTCTGAAATCGCTAACGGGTTTCTGGCGGGACTCGTTCGATCTATGTCTCGAACGTCGACGGGGTCTCCAGGGCAGGGGCTCTCGGAATGACGGTCCTCTCCTTGTTCCTCGGGTGCATTGGCCGTCTTCAGCGGACTCCTTACTATTATCAGAAGAAATCGCACATGAAACTTTATGTAATTTATCTGTCTTACAGTTTCTGGGTTTACGTCAGCTGTTATGTCTATCGTCCGAGATCCATGGCCGTTCTTGGTCCCATCGTCAACTGGTCCATCTGTCATCAGTTGATGATCACTTGCTCTCTCATTTCTTCTTCCTGAGCTCCGCTTTTTATTGCTTCCCAATGGATTTAGGGCTGATTCTGCGCACAACGTCCGCCAATCATCTTTCGATTTTGCTCTTCTCGTCCGCCAATGGTCTTTTCCCTCTTGCTTGGCGGGTCTACTCCATGTGGAGGGGACGGCTCCTTTTCTTCCTTTCTCTTTCCTTGTCAAATCCTTCCGATCTTTGTTTTACTTTAATTTTCTTTTTCTCGGATTTGACACCATCCTGCTGCCGAACCCGCGTCGAAAATTGCCAATTTTCGATTGCGGTCTTTTCAACTCTTATTTCTCTTTGTTCTGCTTTTCTGTAGGAATAAAAGAAGATTTGTTATTTCTTATATTTACTTCAAATTCTCTTCTTTTCTTAATCATTGTGTCCGCGTTTTTATGTTGTACTGGGCTATTTCTTGACCTTATAGGTGTTTGAAGCCACTCTTCCTGTAATGGGACAAAATTTGAATTAATTTCATAAAATACACTTTTTTAGTTGAAACGGTCCTTGTATCTCTCCCCATAGCTTTCGTTATTTCTGCCGATTCTGTGGACTGTTTTTTTTGAACACTTCTCTTTCTACTTCTCCTGTAATTTCTTCCATAGAACACTGTTGTTTTATATCTTCGTTCGGCTTCTTTACTTTCCTGAAGGGCTGGCTTTCTGGCTGGCTTTCTCTGAGATAGATGCCTTCTTCTAGCTTCTTAGCTTTACCCTTTTCTTCTGCTTCCTTTCTAATGACCCTGCTGTTATTCACTACCAACTTACTGTGGCTTTCTAGCTTTCCTAGTCTTGCTTACAGTATTATTATACTGCTTAGTATTTCTCTCAACAGCGTTGTCTTTTCTTTTCATTATCTTCGGTTCGAATTTCCTCGCAACCTTCATTACTGAATTCCAACCTTTTTCTCTTTTTATCCTCAGCTTTATCTTCAATTTCATGACAACGAGCTGGGCTATTCTTATCCTTCATTTGTTGGAGGCAGCTTTCTAGCATCCCTTGGCTTTCTTCTGTCAATGGACTAGCAGACGTTTTCTCTTCCTCTTTACTTAGCTTCTGCCCATACAGATCCAAACCTTTTAAACTTCTTAGTTCCTCTATTTCTACTTTGCTTAAATCTGTCTTCGCTTCTCTAGACTTAAACCTCTTCTGTTCACGAGTGGCTAGCGTTTTATATACGAAGTCATCTCGAACATCCAACATTATCACTTCATCGCTCCCTGAAGCTTTTCTTTGTATTTCTTCAGCTTCTTTTTCTAAGCAGTCATAACGCATTTCCTTACTCATCATGCCCCATTCAACTGCTTTGTCTAGCGCTTCAACAACTTTCCTCTATTATTCTTCTATAGTGGTTTACTCTTTCGTCTCTATTGAAACTAGCTCTTCCCGCTATGAGGTCTACTGTTTCCGCTCCAGAGAATTACTTTCATTTCTCTCATCTTCCGGGTTTGCCTCTTGCAGCTTTGCTAATTTCCCCTCTACTCTTCTAATTCTAGCATATACATTCGCCTTTACACAATCATTCGCTATAATACAATTTTTTGTATATTCCGGTTTCTTATTAACACCTTTATTCATTTCTTCTTCTAAGGCCTTCTTCCCTTCATGCCATGGATACCGTATCAATGGCGCCGTTTTTACTGTTTCCATTACATTCAGCTTATTTTGGAGTAATGTTATATTATTGGATGCAAGCCTATTAATTTCTTGTCTATTCAACCGGATTACCGCCTTGACTTTCCTTTGGGTTCTATCTCTAACTATATCTTCTATCCTATCTGAAAAGTCTCCGTTTCATGCTTGCTTAATTGGGATAGTTAGCATAACTTCTCTTAAGCCATCTCGAAACAAATTGTCATCTATCAACCCCGTGGCATTAGCTACGGACATGGCTACCGACTGTTTGTACCTTTTTACCTTGCTTTCCTTAATTATTCCTTTATAATAATTAATTTCATTCATCAATTCTTTCTTAGCCGTAATCGTTAACTCTAAATTATTGCTAACTTGTGCATTAACCGCATTTTTAAGTTTGTGAGTTTCTGGATTATTTTCTATATCGGAATCCTCCTCTAATTAAAACTCCGAATCCTCCATTCTTCCAGTTTTTCCCGTTAACGATCCTTTAGCTAAACTCTTCTTACTTCTATTTACACTAGGAGTTTTCTCTTCTTGACTAATATCTAAATAATTAATCAATTGACAAATGAGGTTTATTTTGTCGTCGTTGTTGTTGTGTTGTTGAATAACCCGCAATGGACTACGTTCTTTCAACTAATTATTATTCCTTTCCTGAGTCCAAAATGCGCCGTTTTAATTCTACATTTTTTCCCGAAAGCCTGATTTTATGTGGTGTAGGTTTCTATATGTCTGATTTTGAAATTTGTAATTCTTCTATGTCCTTTTGTGTTTCTTTTGTCCAAGTATTGGCTATTTTCAATTTTGACACATATTTGAAAATTTTTCCTGTGAGCCTATTGGGGTTTATTCTTTCAAGATTTTCATAAAAAATTATTCTCCTTTTTCTAACGGTACAGTATCAGTAATTTTTTCAGTATGTGTGTATATTTCATTGTTGCGACGTACTTTAAATATTGACCCCAACATTTTTCTTAATATTTTTCTTTCAGCTACTTTCAGTTCTTGAGTTAACATTTTTTTGATCAGGGTCAGACACTTAGCTGTATAAAGTGCTCCTGGGCGTATTACTGTTGTTTAGTGCCAAAGTTTAGCGTTGAATGATATTGACTTCTTATAGATATCTTTGGTGAGGAAATTTTTTTTTACCACTTATTATTTTCATTGCATGGATTGCAATAAACAATCATTGACAGTGCGTTTACATTTATATTTTACTTGCACACAGATATGCAATATGTAAAATGTTATTAAGATCCATTAATTAATTGATTGATTAATTGATCTTGCCATATTGATATAAAAATATAACAAATAATAAAAACAAAAAATGAAAATAAAAAA
>JAHWFO010112858.1:15451-92121 GCA_023313115.1 Rhysida immarginata | reverse complement strand
CCCTCCCCATACCATAACGCCAGGAGTAGGGCCAGTATGCTGACGACGGATACAGCTCGGTAAGAGTACTTCCCCACTCCTCCTCCTGACCCTTGTGCGACCATCACTCTGACCCAGACAGAAACGACTTTCATCCGTGAAGACCACAGACCTCTATTATGCCCTCCAAGTCGCTCTGGCTTGACACCACTGAAGACGTGCTGCACGGTGTTGAGGGGTAAGAGGTAAACATGCCAAAGGGCGCCTGGAGTGGAGGTTGCTGGCCAGGTGACGGTTCCGAATTGTGCGTGGAGTGACGTTGGGAGCCACAGCAGCCCGAATGTCCGCTGCAGATGCTGTCCGATTTGCCACAGCAGCCCGAATGTCTGCTGCAGATGCTGTCCGATTTGCCACAGCCATCCAACAGATGCGCCAGTCAACCCTGTCTCCAGTGGCCGGGGGTCGTTCAGATCCTGGTCTCCTGGTAATCCAGCCTTCCCTGGACCATTGCTGCCAACAGTTGTACATAGTGGCAACGTCTCGACCCATGCGTTCTGCAATAGCATGGGAAAGAAGTCCACCTTCTCGAAGGCCCATTACACGTCCTTGTTCGAATTGGGTTAGCTGCCCATATTCACGTCAAATTCGCCTTCGTGGCATGTTTTACTCTACAGTACTGTATCACACACGTCCACAAGTGTCTGAAGTGACACAAACGCGCGTCTGATCTCCTTTATATCTGTCATTGGAATGTCTCATTTGCATGTACAGGGTGGCTCTGGTGGCACCCCCTATAAGTTGTAACCTTGAAACTTGAATCACTTGAATAAATACCATAGCTGAATATACTGTCCAAATTTCATTCATCTAACACAATTCCTTCGTGGTGGTGGGATTGGCAACGTCGTTGGCTGGAGGGTGAAAGGTCGAGGTAAGTTGAAAGACGGCGTCCGACCACGGGGAGTTGTGATCTTGGCCTTGTGGTACCGCAAATTCAAATCGCGGCAACCACTCTAGGTAAGTCGACCGGGAGGAGAAAACTGTAGGAAATAGAACCAAAGTATTAGAGCAATGGCGACACAGGTAAGTAACTCTGGTAACATTCATGAGTTGAACAATTCAACGTTAAATTCTATATGATACGAATACTACCAAAAGAAGATGATCCCGAGTCCAAGCGCGGACAGTCGCGTGGGCGCCCAACGCTAATGCCGGCTATATCGGTAGGGGGGATAACAACCTCCAAGGTCTCCAGCCTCCGCGGGAGAAAGCCATATTCGTCACTGGATCGGGTCTGGCTGACTTCGCAGTCGTCCACCTGGATGCATGGGAAATCGCCCAGCGAAGTTATACCCTCTTTGTTGCAGGGAGTCTAGAAAGTTGCCTCACTTCCAGAGTCCGCAAATATGGCTGAGGATCTAGACGTCTCGTTGTCTACTGGTATTTCCGTCATCGGGATACTTGGGCCATACGTTAGATTCAATGGCAGCTTTCTCGGATACTCTGAATGTATACAAGAATCTTTTTTCAGATATGGAGAGCTCTTACGATAAGGTTCCCTTCTGGCATGTTTGGCGGTATGATCCTCTCTTTCCCCGAAGCAAGTCCGTGAATTGCGACGTCTGAAATCGCTATCGGGTTTCTGGCGGGACTCGTTCGATCTATGTCTCGAACACTGACGGGGTCTCCAGGGCAGGGGCTCTCGGAATGACGGTCCTCTTCTTGTTCCTCGGCGGGTGCACTGGCCGTCTTCAGCGGACTCCTTAATACTATCGGAAGAAATAGCACATGAAACTGTATATAATTTATCTGACTTACAGTTTCTGGGTTTTCGTCCGCTGCTAATGTCTATCGTCCGAGATCCATGGCCGTCCTTGGTCCCATCGTCAACTGGTCTATCTGTCATCATTTGATGATCACTTGCTCTCTCATTTCTTCTTCCTCAGCCCCGCTTTTTATTGCTCCTCAATGGATCCAGGGCCGATTCTGCGCACAACGTTCGCCTATCATCTTTCGATTTTGCTCTTCTCGTCGGCCAATGGTTTTTTTCCCTCTTGCTGGGCGGGTCTACTTCATGTGGAGGGGACGGCTTCTTTTCTTCCTTTCTCTTTCTTTGTCAAATCCTTCCGATCTTTGTTTTTCTTTAATTTTCTTTTTCTCGGATTTGACAGCTAGCAAGCCCATCTACGCCATGGTCGTCAATCCTGTGCTCGTCAATAGTGCCGTTCCAGTGCTCGTGGTCGCCATTAACGTGGCCAGCCGAATTCGACAGGCAGTGTCAAAGATTTATTTGCTTTATTTTGGCCAAATAATTCTGTTTGTTAATTCATATTTAATGCTTGTTCTTGACAATCGAATTTGTAAGATCATATTTGTATTTTTACAATCATATTTGTGTTTGTCATTCGAAATTCAACAGCAATTATCATCGTTAGTCTTTTTTGATATTCATATTTTTGATATCCATATTCATATTATTTATAATCATTTAATATAAAACCACGTTATTTTCAAAACATATTTTAAATTTGTGCTTGTCATTCGAAATTAAACAGCAATCTGATTATCGATTCATTAATGTCTTATTGAAATATAATTATTATTATTATCATCATACAGAAATTTGATCATCAATTAATTATCAATTAAATTAATTACTTAAATTCCATCGTTTGTTACAGAATTTGTAAGTAAATTTGAATTATAATTATATAGTGTTTAACTGTTTAATATTCATATTGTTTTTATTATTTACCAATAATTTTTCTGTCATCTCATTTAATCCACTTTAAATTCATCAACAATCACCATGTCAAATGTACGTGCATTGCATATCATCAGCCAACTATCTGTTATGTACAATCATAACGGAAATGATGATTATGGTCAGTTGAATTGTGAAGAACAGCAACTTGTCAGTTTTATACAATCATTGTTCACAGACCTAAAATATGGAACATTAGAACTTGAAGAAGAAGAAGCATTTGATGTCGAAGACGATTAGGAAACATGTCTTGAAGCAGAAGAAGGAAATGATCCATTATATGATCCCGACGAAGATTACATACCTCATGAAAGAAAAGGAATTGCTGAAACTTATTCTGATAAAAAATTCATCAAATTTATAATTACTATTGTGATGCGAAGAAGAAAGATACTGGCAAAGAAATATCGAAAACAAAAAATATTTTCCTTTAGAAACAGAAGCTAAAGTATATGCAGTGATTGATTATGTTAAACGTGGTAGAAGTGAACATGACAAGTATAAGAAGATTCACGAATACGTAAAGGAGCAATTTCTGGTTAGTTGTTCGAAATGTGTTATTGTTAAAAAACTACTGACATAAGATGCTGTCATTATTTACAAGCCATCAAGACAATGTGCCAGTGCATCGTTTTTGTTAGAATGAAGAAGCTACATATCACTATGCGTAAAATCACCAGTTTTGGACAAAATCACAAATTATTGACAATCCACAGATAATTATAAATGCAGAATAGTTTGTCACAAATGTAAATTGAAAAACAATAGAAGAAAATATACCAGCTAATATGGTTTTTAACACTGATCAAAGTGGATTCAATTATGAACTGGTATCACCTGCAACTTTTGAAATTACTGGAATAAAAACTGTCCAAGGACAGGTTGTATCCAAGCATGTATTGACTCATTCCTCTTCTATTCAAGTTCATCTATCAAAATCTTGTTTCTTAGGATGTAAGTTTTACATTTGTTTTCAAGAAACATCCAGAAATAAGTTTGGACCAGAAGTTGCAAAAGATGTGAATAGAGTAGTTGAAAACTATGGTAATGTGGTGGTCGAATGTTCAAAGTCTGGAAAGTTAACCAAAAATCACGTAATATCATGGTTCCAAAAATCACGTAATATGATGTTTTGATCCAGATTTTGAATCTAATTCAGTGTTGATCGTGGACATTTGGGGAGGACATTCAGATGCACAAAAACTAGCCACTGATGATAACAATTTGGATGTTTTGGTAATGCCTAAATCAACAATATCATTAATACAACCGCTTGACATATTCTTCTTTAGGAAATACAAAATTTTGGTCAGAAGAATTAATGAAATTATGCAAATTTTGTATTTAAATTCATCACACACAGCAAAACCACATGACAACCTATTCATAATCAAAATGCGTTCACTGGTGTACAATCAGCTTCAAGCTCCAGGATATTTTCCAATGCTTTTATACACTCGGAGAGCTTGTGGTTATGATGATAACTGCGATGACGTGCCTGTAGCATTCAAATCGGTTAATCAAATTAACCTTTACATATTATCATCCGAAAAATGCAATCTTTGTTTTGGAATCACATTCATCTGCTGTGCTTTTTGTAATGAAGTGTTTTGTTTTGAACATTTTACGGGTGATAATTATTATCATTATCACACAGTTATTCAAAATTAATTTTTGATTTTGTACATTTCTGAATATTTAATTACAATTTTATTGTTTGATTTTTTGCTATTTAAATATTTTGTTTTTTAAATCTTATGTTTATAAATCTATATCATAAATATTATTTTTATTTATATATTTTTGCAGTTTAAATAAAAAATAATTTTAAATTTAAATTTAATAAATTTAATACAATATAAAAAAAATATCAGAACAAGGAGGGATTCGAACAGCCAAAAAAGTCGGAGCATTTCAATAAGCACGTTAATCACTATGCTACTGCGCCACTAGCTGACAGAATCTGTTTTTTTTTCTTTGTGTGTTTATAGTTAATTTCAACTCGATTTTCTACGCCTATGGGAATTTCCTCAATCTAGAATTTTCACAGAGGCCTTTGTAGATGGTCCTCTACCTATATACCATGTTTCATCAAAATCGGACTCTAGGTTGATTAGTGGTCTCCTTGTAAGAGCCAAGCGGCATGAAAGCAGTTCGAATCGAGTTTTTCATCCCAAACGGACCCTCAAACCCCAACTATGTCAGTGTTAATACACATCACTATCATCTCGATATCTCTCTGAGACAGCTCCTTATCATTGCAACTCAGCAGTTCGTATATTAATCTGAATTTCATTCGCCTACAGACTTAAAAGAAAAAACCGGAGGTAGTATAACGAGTTTACCTGTTCAACAGACCCCTCTACAAGAGCATCTTCTCGAGATACTTCTAAAGAGATCTGATGTTATTCATTGGACTAAAAGAAGGCACAGTGTTAATTGTCAGACAATCAATACGTGGTTCAAACTTTAATCGTTTAATTACAGGGGCTGGAAGAAATAGTGTGTCAATTGAATACAAAATGCAGCCACGAGAAGTGTAATGACTGATGACACTGCCAGATGGCATGAGTATCGAATGCGCTGACAATTACTCTGTAATGCATGGTATTAAATGTAAGTTTAAGAGCATTAATGCTTTAAAAATACTTGTTTAAAAAAATAAAATATGATTGTAAACTTGAAATAATATTCAGATAAACCAAATTAAATGAATTTCAAAGCAGTATTCGTTTTATTTAATTTTTAATCGAAAAGCCATTTTTCTCATATCTCGGTTGGTTACATTAGTTTTACAGTTTCGTTTTGTGTCTCTAAATTTTAAAATATAATAATCTAATAACAGAACCTAGGACGATTAATTATAATACGAGTATTAGTCGTCCTTGATATAATCGTTTTATACGAGGTCTGTTCAAAAAATACGTAGACTGACGTCATAAAACAAAATATACTTTATTCAGAAGTTACACATCTGGGTCCCCTTCAAATACTCTCCTCCCCGACGCACACTCTTATCCCAACGGTGTTTCCACTTTTGGAAACAGTCCTGGAACGCTTCTTTTGTGATGTCCTTCAGCACCTTCGTCGCATTTGCCTTTATGTCGGGAATCGTCTCAAATCTCCTTCCTTTCAAAGGTCTTTTGAGTTTGGGAAACAAGAAGAAGTCACAAGGAGCGAGGTCAGGTGAGTAGGGTGGGTGAGGAAGAACAGTGATCGAGTGTTTGGCCCAAAACTCTCGAGTTCTGAGGGCTGAATGGGCTGGAGCGTTGTCGTGATGAAACAACCAGTCACCTCTCGTCCACATTTCTGGCCTTTTCCATTCGTCCAGTGGCTTGTTTTCCGAGTTTAACACAAAATTTCACAGCAACTCTTTGCTCGTTCAAGTCACTCATTCTAAAAATCCGCCAAACGAAAAAAAACACCCTTCACAAACAACCGCGTAGCTAATCAACCAATACTGATATTTGCAATCAAAAAACTGCCTTGTAATCAGCGGATCTGTCAGAAGATGGCGACACCAAGCGATTTTGATTGGGACCAACAGGGCCCGCGCAATTCAAACAGTCTACGTATTTTATGAACAGACCTCGTATACAACTAGCAGAGGACCCAGCGTTGCCCGGGATAATTACACTTGTAGGCAAACAGAACAATCCCAAAATGCAGAAGCCACAGATTAAAAAAATGTCCATCGTCACCACTGGGGAACATTGGACCCAACTTTTTTTGCCCTTGAAGAAGCTCGTATACCCGCTTGCTCTATTCAAAACTAATACCCGTATAGCTTTTTATTTTTAGCTGCAGAGTTTCTCTGACCAATACTCGTGTTTTCTCTTTCCTTTCCATAAATTTTTGCCAGTCGTCTGGACGTTTGATAAGGAGTTCAAGGAAGACACTGTGACTCATTTGCCTCCTAAATAGACGCTGCCTTATTTATGTCCTGTCAATGCATCATCACTTTATGCTCATTATTCATAATTCTTGGAAACGAACGTTCAATCAACGAATTATCAGCATCTCAGTTTCCAAAATATTCACCTTTACACAGAAAATAGTCAAAATGTATTTTTATGAAACGTTTGGATCTGCTATGCTACCAAATAAGCTAGGTGATAACCCCGGCATGACTCGGACTCTTCTTTCTTTGATTAACTTTTGGAATATCTTAAAAATAAACATATGAAAACCCTTAGAAATAATACAATAAAAAAATGAAAGTTCGAAAAAAATTGTTTTAAATGTTCACAATAGATGGATCTCTCCATGTATGCCACAGCTATGCTAAATAATTTCTTAATCACGTAATCTTACTTTAGATGTACACTTGATGTTGTTACAATTCCCACCCTGCTCTTTATGTCTGGATGCAAAACTTAGCCATTCATCACTTTGTGTAGTCTAGCGGTTGTCAATTCTTCTGACATGCTTACCATTTGCTCAATGCAGCACAGGGCTAAAGGTTTGTTTCTTCTGTCATCTTTCCACTCTTTCTTAATAGTCTGCTAACTCTCCATTATCTCCAGTTACTGTTCATTTTTAAATATTTTCAAGAACTTATTAAGTACTAAGAACTCTCAATTCTAAAATAAGCCTTAATAGTAGGAATTCAATGCATTGTTATAAATTGAACCTTATGCATATTGCTCAAAGTTTGCCTTGCATTGTTGGTCATGAGATATATATTGTTGATCCCAGCATAGAGTTGGTGCATTGCATGTTGATACCGTTGTTGATAAGTATTGTTGCACAAACTTTGCCTTGCATTGCAGGTCATGAGATACTTCTTATTAACATACCCTGCCAACATTATGAATATCGATTTTATATCGTTAATTATTATTTTTTGAAATCTGAGATAGAGTAACGTTCCTCTTGCTTTGAAGATCAATTGTACAAAATTTCATCAAGATTGGAATAAAACTGTATATCTGTATAAGAAACAAACACACCCACAAACCCAAAAATCCACAAACATTCTTCTTTATATTATTTGTTTAAACTGGAAGACAAATTTGTGAAACTATTTCGTTATGTGTCTAAATTAAAATTTGTTTAATATGGAAGAAAAAACCGTGAAACAAACACGACAAAAACAGTGTTTCGTGCCTGGATGTAAAACGGGCAATAGGAAAAAAGCAGGTTGTGAAAAGATAACTATTCTTTCAGTTCTTAAGCATCAGACTGAAACGTGGAATCGCCTCATATAGCATAAGGACATCAAACTCGATTCATCATGTTCTGTTTGGGAACTTCATTTTAAACAAGGATACGTTATTCATGATTACACGCACACAATTGGCAATGAAATCATAAAACTTCCTCGAGAAAAACCCATGTTATGCGAAGATGCAGTACCAACAATATTTCCGAATCTAGATCCTCGCTTTGCAAAAACATCTCCCCCCCCCTCCCAAAAAAAGAGTATCAATTCGACCAAAGGAAGAGATCAGTCTGAATCTTAGGCAAAGAAACGATTGGCGAATTATAATGCGATTGAGGAAAGCTGTGACATGGAATCGGAAATTTGATCAAACCTCTTACCTACTGGGTTTATTGAGATCTTAAACAAGTTGAATTTTAACACCCATTATTGGGACAGACATGAACTTGATGAAAAGCAGTAGGTTTTAGTAAATGCTTAGTGACAAGTTTAAATGAGCTTATGGTTCATAAGTTTGTTTGTTTGAAGATTTGCAACAAATGTGGAAACTAAAAATATAGTTGTTCAGTGATTGCAGGAAACAATTTTGCACGAAACGGAAAATGCACGTTTATGCCATAAAGCTAGCTCTTATTATTCTATGTTTCCTGTAAAGTGTACTGGCAATGTTGAACATACTAACAAATGCATCGCTTGTAAATTTTTGAGAAAGCTGCTGCAGAATCAAAGAGCCAGAGAAAGAAAAAATACAGTCAGTCTTCTTCATCGATTTTTGATGATCAAAAAAAAAAAAAACGTTAATGCAACTAGGATTTTCCAGAAAAGAACAAAATTGTCCACCTTGCAACCGACATAGACAATCTGAAAGCTGAAGCAAGCAAAACAAGGAGAATGAAATTGAAGAGAAAACAATCAAGTTGCCACATAAACAGCAATTGTGCGTGCAACAGTGCTTCAAAGCTGCTAAAAGAAAAACAACCATTGGAATGGCATACAATAAGGAATGGGTTCTAGAATGTACTTTAATGAAAATGAAGAGTCCAAAGTTATGCAGGCATATCAAGGAAAATAATATCATTACGATGGTAAAATTTACTTAAAAATACATTTCACAACATCAGAGTAAATTTGGATTCAATAAAAAAAATTTATTAGTGGTTAAAGAAAAATGCAATGATTTAGATATTTTCAATGACATGAAAGGATTATTATAGATGAAATGAAACTCTCAGAGTGTTTCAATGTCAAGTCTACGGGGAAGATCGCAAGATTTGTTGACTTAGGGCCATTTACATCGTCTAGCAAAAAATGTCCCTGCTGATCATGGGATGGTGATTATGTTTCAACCCTTCATTGGCAATTGGAGCCAAATTACACTGGCCAACAAAATTTAAGATTTTTCTTGTAACAAAATGAAAGTGGGTGATTTTTGGTAGTATTTTTTCTGCTAATTACGAATATAATTTTTAAATTTCTCTAGCACGCACAGCTTTCTTGTTTTACAATGAAACATTTTTAAATCATTCAGTGTTTGGGGCCTGGTAAATTTCTTTGCGGCCCCAAAATATGGATACTTTAACAATGTAGCCGCTTCTCTTCACTCCCATTACTTTAACATAGAAGTCTCGATGTGCATAACTTGGAAACTTGACGTGATAGAAAAAATCTTAAACCAGATTCGGATTCTACCTCGAAATTACCTTTAAGAACACTTTGTGTGGTCTTAGTTATGAACCCGAGGTAACATTTCTGGTGAATTACTGACAAAGTTGATTATAGAATCAGTTATTTTGTTAGAGAACAGTGGGTTATTTGTAGATTTTGTGACGTGTGATGGTGCATCATGGAACAAATCCATGTGGAAAAATTTTGGCATTGGCATAAAAATGGCAACATGAAGAGCAGTTGTATATTTCATATTTGATGTATACAACATCCTATTGACTCTAATAGAAAGGTTTTTTTTATTTCCAATTTTCTTCATTTGATCAAATGTAATTGGAATAAGTTTGTGAACACCTTGTATACTCTTCCGGACGGAAAAATTCTCATTGACCATATTGCAGCTGCATGAAAACAGAACACATGAGTACAGACTAAAAGCTATGCCTAAAATTTCAAAGTCTCATATCATTCCTAATAGTTTTGAGAAAATGAGAGTAGATTTAGCCATTGCACTGTTCAGTAATGAAGTTCTCAAGGGATTGTATGTATACAAATCAGAAATCGAAAAACAGTTTGGAGACAGTACACCCTTAGGGTCATTTATCTCAACCTGCTGTGAAAATTGATACACAAAACTCTTAACATCAAGAGATGAATCAAATATTGGTACTTCGGTGGTAAACACTAACGTAACAGAAGTAACGCAACACTTGGATTTCTTTGGACAACTGTTGTATCCATCTGCCGAATTATTTGATTTAATCTTTAAATTGTAAGATGCATTCACACTGTGTCGGAGTGAAACAGAATTGCATTCAGATATTCTAAATGATATTGCAAAATGTTTATCTATGAAACGTATAAATCCTGTTGGGTGCAATCTCCATAACACTGCAGTAAAAATTGCATTATAAAGTTCTATGTTCTTACGCGCTTCCACTTTCTAGTAAAAAGACTAAAAAAAAGAAAAAAAAGCGCAAAATGTGAGAAATGTAAACTTTTAAAGCTCAGATGTATCCAATAAAAATTGCATATTTGATTTTATTTAGTTACCATATGTAAAATGATTATAATAAAAATACTAATTACCCGAGAACTGGAGCCGGACACTGTGGACAAACTTCAATAAAGATAACAGGAAACCACTGATCCACGTAGAACTTTTAATCGGACGTATGCGCATTTCGGCAGCCACGCTCCCATCTTCAGCGTACACAAGGATTTTGATCAGAACAGACAAACCTGTTTAGATAAAAAGGCAAGGACAATCGAGAATCGAACAGTGTAGTGTATCGGTATTCGTGTGGAACTTGAAGCATAGCTTCCATAATCTCACCCTTCATAATCATATTCCAAGGGAAATACACTGAACTAGAAAAGAAGCCTGATGTACTCACAAAGGTCATCCAAAGTATGAAAGAAAATTGCCTCCTATTGGTGGAGGAAAATTTGATTGACGATTGTCTGAACTAGGAGTATATTACATAGTAAGCCACAGAAAAAACGAAAGAATTTATGAAACCCAGTAATCTGGGAAGATGACATTATCAATGTCATCAAAATTGACATCAAGGATATGTCTTGGATTACGATGCCTTTTTCTATGTAGAGAATGTTTTAGAATGCCAGAGACTAGATCATTATCATGATTTGCCATAATAGGCAGCACGGTTTTCATGAGGTCTTGAACATATTACCCGACATGGGTCATATCGAAATCATTATGAATGGAATAATTGCGAGCAATTCTCCTATCTAATTGTGCAATAGTCCTTAGGGTAATGTTCTGGAAAGTTTGGAGTTCCTTCCATCTTGTCTTGCAAATCGTAGCCCAGATGGGCATGCCAAATTGCAAGATGACACGAACAATTATTTTGTATAACAGTAGTTTGTTATCAACACTGAGGGCACTGTTACGACCCAACAGAACAATTAAGCTAAACTTTGCTCTTCTGGCCTTGTTCATCGCATAAGTCACATGCATATTCCATGATAGTTTTGAACCAATAACAACGCCAAGGTATCTATAATTATCAACCCATTCCAATTATTTGCCATATAACTTTAAGGAGTCAAGATTTCTCTTTTCCTTCTTAGTGATAAGCATTGCTTGGCATTTGTCGACATTCAGTTTTAATCACCACGTGCTTAACCAGATTTCACATTCTTTAAGGGCTTTCTGCAAACATGATACAACAACACTAGGCTGGCGTGCCCATGTCAGTATAGCAGCATCATCCGCATAGAAATATAGCTTGCAGTAAGAGATTTCAGGGAAGTCACGTATATAGTAATTGAACAGAACTGGCCCCAGCACTGATCCTTGTGGGACACCGCCATTAATCTCACAGGTATCAGATAATTCATCTCCAACTCTGGCCTGAAAAGACCTGTTGGACAGAAACGAGTGGACTAGACTAAATAAATCATGTGGGAAACCATCAGTTATTATTTTATAAATAAGGCCTTCATGCCAGATGTGATCAAATGCTTTATGAACATCTAAGAAGATGACGCTGCAATACATCGAAAGATTAAGTGGAGTGTTATCATCCGCTATAAGTCTCCAAACTTGGAGCTGGCAAGAATGTTCCGCCCGAAAACCAAATTGTTCTGCACGGATGAGATTATTGGTTGTGCAGAAATCTAAGAATCTTTTGAGAATTGTTCTCTCCAAGACTTTGGATATAGAAGACAGCAAACTGATGGGCCTGTAGCTTACAGGGTTTGCAGGATTTTGACCGGGTTTAGGGATACTTAGGACAACAGACTGTTTCCATGTATCCGGAAAGTAACAGTTATCCCAACAGT
The DNA here is from genome assembly GCA_023313115.1 of Rhysida immarginata. Classification (NCBI taxonomy): domain Eukaryota; kingdom Metazoa; phylum Arthropoda; class Chilopoda; order Scolopendromorpha; family Scolopendridae; genus Rhysida; species Rhysida immarginata. Next base: position 79,738 of record JAHWFO010112858.1, on the reverse strand, counting down.
CGTTTATAATTTTAGTGATATCACTAGTAACATTTTGCGGTAAGTTTTCTAAGGCATTGTTATTAATACTGTCTTTAACTGGTGCCTTCTTTTTCTTCAGTTTCTTAAAGCGATTTTGAATCTCAGCTTCCTGTATTTTATGTTTGGCCACATGATGGCTATTGTTGTAATACTTTGTTATGCTGCTTTCTACCATTTTGGATATTTCTAGTACTTCTGGACGATCATCCTTTGGAGTCACAAATTGTTGTTTAAGTGAATCAACTGTGCTTTGTCTTGGTCATTAGTTATGAAATGTCCATTAGTGTCTAAAAGCGGTGGAATGTTCATGGCCTTTTTGTTTTGTAAGGCTCGAATCATGCACCATATAGAATTGTCCTGGGTTGACAAACTGTTCACCTTCTCATTCCATCTATCGTTACGAAGTTTGTTTACTTCCTCATGTACTCTTTACGTAAGTCGGTTATATTTGGTTTTAAGCCAAGGCTCTCGTGTTTGGTGCCATTGCCTCCTTACCCTGTTTCTTTGATCTATTAGATACTTGATTGCTGAAGTAAGATCAAGATGATCAGGCCGTTTCTCGTCTACTGGAGAAGCACAAGAATTGTTGGCTTCAGTAATATGTATAGTGACCCTTTCAACATTTATGTCTATCTCCTCCATACTATGCACGTCATTGAGTAGATTACTGTCATTTTTGAGAAGATCTCTGAAAAGTTTCCAATCTTGTTTAAGCCCCATTTGTTCTCTGCAGTCAATATTGAGATTTTGAAAATTCAGTGCGACCGGTTTATGATCTGAAGATAAATCATCAACAGTAAAAATATCGAATAGCTTATAGAAGCCTTTCAGCAAAACAATATCAAGGACGTCACTTGTAGGTGAGTGGTCACAGTAATACGTGTAGTTTACAGGACCTATCGAAATGATACCAGTTTTGCTCTGTATATATCTAGATAATATGACACCGTTCTGATTATGACGTTTGGAGTTCCACTGCGAGTGCTTAACATTCAAGTCTCCCGCCATTACCACTGGGATACTCCCAGAGAATAGCTCATTAAGTTCGTCAACATCGATCTTATGCTTGGGAGAGTTGTAAAGTGCCAGGAATTAACATCGCCAACAATAGTATCCGTGATAATAATAGAAGCAACCTCCATTCGTGTATATATTCGTATGAGGTCTTCCCGATGCCGAATGCCTTTTTAACGATAATTGCTGCACCTCCAGATGAGCTTTTGACATTGGGAGTAATAATTCTATCTTTGCGATAGACACAGTATCCCGGGATTCTGAAGCCTTGGCCCGGCTTTAGATGTGTCTCACAAACAAATGCCACGTCTATATCCCATTTAATTAAATAGATATAAAACTCAATACGCCTCCGGGGAATTCCTCTGGCGTTCCATAAGACGCAACGAAGCTTACCTCTGTTAATAACAGTATCGCGTCGATCAGCCATAATCTCAGTGTTTGCTCAGTGTTTGAAAAGGGCAAGACAATCGACAATCGAACAGTGAAGTGTACATTTGTTAGGATGGGACGAAAGCAGCGCTTTCACAAAGCTCATCTAACCAGAAAAAACTGAAAATGAAGTGCAACGAGGTAGTCAGGAAGCCTAACCAACCCAAGCGGTCTTCCATATTATACAAAAAAGAAAATAAGATTGACGATTGTTAGAAACAAAATATAAACGATATAAAAAACACAAGGAGAAACAAGATTATCACATCTTCCAGTAGTCCGGGAAAGAGACGTTGCTAATATCTTCAAAATTGACGTCAAGAACGTGCCTCGGTTTACGACACTTCGTATGCCAGTTCATATTCAATGAGTTCTTCAGTATTCCATTCACAAGTTTATTGTCGTGAGTCTTCATCTTCTGTATCATAATTAAAAGGAGATCCTGTATAAACTTTCCGATATGGGCTATGTTTAAATCCATGTGGATGGATTGGTTTTTCACCGTCCTTCTGTCCAGCTGAGCAATGGTCCTCAGGGTAACATTCTGGAATGACTAGTTCACTCCATCTGGTTTTACAAATAGTCGTCCACGCAGGCATGCCATAGAGGAGTATGGTCCGGATAATCGATTTGTACAGAAGTAGCTTGTTGTCAATGCTGAGGGCGCTGTTGCAACCCATGAGAGCTATGATACTGTACTTAGCCCTCTTCGCTTTGTTCAGAGCATATGGCATATGCCGGTTCCATGAGAGTCTTGAGTCAATGATAACTCCCAGATACTTGTAGCTGTCCACCCAGTCCAGTTTCTTATTGAACAGAACAAGAGAATCTGGGGGATGCTTGCGCTTCCTATTGAGGTACAAAGCCTTGCACTTTCCGACGTTAAGGTTCAACTTCCAGCAGTTAAGCCACTCTTCGATGTGCTTCAAGGCGCACTGCAGCCGAGTGATAACGTGAGCCGACTGGTGTACCCATGTCATAATGATAGTATCATCCGCATAAAAATACAGATTACAATTATCGGGTTTCGGGAAATCATGTACAAAGTAATTAAATAGCAGAGGTCCGAGGACAGAACCCTCAGGGACACCGGCCTTTACAACACGGGGCGTGGAAAGATTTTCTCCAACTTTGGCTTGATAGGATCTGCCATCAAGAAAGGATTTCACCAACAAAATCATATTTGCAGGGAACCCGTCTCTGATCATTTTGTAGACAAGGCCCTCATGCCACACCTGGTCAAAAGCTTTACTGACATCGAGAAATACCACTCCATAGTACCTGGAGAGGTTCAGGAGGGTGCTCAGGTCTTCAACGAGCCTCCATAACTGCATCGGACAAGAGTGGGCAGCACGAAAGCCAAACTGCTCTTCCCGAAAAAGGTCATTTGCTAGACAGTGGTCTTGGAATTTGACGAGAATCGTTTTCTCCAACACTTTGGACATCGTGGGTAGCACGCTAATAGGTCGGTAACTCGCCGGAATTGCAGGATTTTGCCCCTGCTTGGGAATACTAAACACAATAGATTGCTTCCAAGCCACAGGGAAGTAAGAAAATTTCCAGCAGACGTTAACGATATTAGTGAGATAGTCAATAAAGTTCTTCGGGAGATTTATAAGGGCATTATTACTCACCTTGTCTCTGGAGCTTACTTCTTTTCAGCTTACTTATGATAGTGGCGACCTCTCCAGCCTCGATGCTGTTCTTCTTTAAATGCTGCGGGACTTCATCAAAGTTGACAATACCTTTTTCCACACCCTGAGACATGATTTGGCTCTCGGGCTTATTGTTGGTAGGAGTAACAAACTACATTTCCAGTGAATTTGCAATGACTTGGGCCTCTGTCCTGATCAGTTTGCACATAGTCACCTTGTGGTGTACGGAGTGGAGGAAGCGTATCATTCTTTTTCTTCTGTAAAGCTCTGACCATACTCCAAATGGAATTGTCGCGAGCCGACAAGCTTCTGAGTTTTTCATTCCATCTAGCGTCGCGAAGCTCATTTATCTCCTCTTGAACTCTTCGCACCAACCTGTTGTACTTGGTTTTGAGCCAAGGTTCACGATAGCGTTGCCATTGTTTACGGGTTCCGTTTCTCTCAGCAATTAGGCGTTGGATTCCAGGAGTGAGTTGGAGTCGATGAGAAGGTTTATTCTCTGATGGATAAATACTAGCTTTTATAGCACTGTTAATACATCTGGTGATGTCATCAACAAGTTGATCGATGTCCTCTGTACAGTAAGCAACGTCGGGATGGTAGCCATAGTCCTTAGGAATATCTTTGTAGAGCTTCCAGTCTCGATGATGTACGAGTTCCTCTCGGAAATTTGTCAACGTTGTCAAAGTTCAACGCCACAGGCTTGTGGTCAGAAGAAAGGTCATCAATCGTGAAGATATTGTACGGTTTGAAGAAACCCTTCAAGAGCGAGATGTCCAAAACGTCACTACTAGGGGAGTGGTCGCAGTAGTAGGTGTCCTCCACAGGTCCAGCAGCGATGATATCATCTCTACCTTGTAAATAGCTATAGAGAATCATGCCGTTGTAATTCTGCGTTCTGGAGTTCCAGTTTGGGTGTTTGGCATTTAGGTCACCAGCCAGGACGACTGGAGTGTCACCACTGAAGAGTTCATCAAGCTCGCAAATGTCAAGATAATGTTTAGTTGAATTGTAGAGCACCAAGAACTTCACTTCACCCTGCATATGACTTGGATACTAATTCTTGGCGTTGAATTCCCTTCTCAATGATGATCGCAGCGCCCCCAGACGCACATCTTGCAGTATTTGAAGCCATTCGATCCTTACGGTACACACAATAGCCAGGTAGCTTGAAGTCTTGGCTTGGTTTGAGGTCAGTTTCACAGAGGAAAGCAACGTCGATTTCTTGCTTTTTCAGAAAGTTATGAAAGTAGGGGCTTTCGGGGAATGCCCCTAGCGTTCCATATCACGCACCGAAGTTCACCTTTGTTGATTACAGTATAGCGTTGTGCAGCCATACTAAAATTATTTAAAGAATAAATCATTAGATGATCACTGAGGGTTTATTAGTACGCCTTACCTCAGAATATTCAAATTAATGATGAAAAATTTATTTGTTCGTAAGGAGCCCACTCAACTATGGGTAACTTTTGCCTAGATTATAAAACAGATGAAAGATACGTCCTAATTGTTTATACATACCTGGTAGGTCGTTGATGTTGAGGCCTTTATCTTCCGGCGTAGACACAGCAGTAGCATAGGATTTGCCTGCTGTCACTTTAGTACTAGACATCCTTTGAACCTGGGGGTATTTTGGACCTTTCGTGTAGCTTGATGTGTGCTGTCCACCACATCTGATGCGCTTTGGGGTGTCTTCTCCTTTGATGCTGGGGCAATCGCTTGACTGGTGCCCCTCAGCAAATTTATTACAATGAGGATCTTCCGTGCAGCCCATGGTTACGTGTCCGAAGCGCAGGCAGTTGTAACACTGTAGTGGCTTCTTGTTCCCTCGAAAGGCCTCCACTGAAACCTGCAGCGGCCCAATGCGTGTTATGTTTTTCAATGACTGGTTGTGTTCGGTGTTCGGGAGTAGAACAAAAACCATCGGCATATCAATGGATGCTTTGGCTTTCCTCAATCGAATAACTTTTTCCGGGAAGTAGTTAGCTCTTTTTAAGTTTTCTTGGAAAACATCGAGGTCATACGTAACATCCACATTACGAATTACGTATTTGAAGACCTTCTCGGACTTCAGTTGATGATGCTGAATTTTTAAAATATTATCAGATTTAATTTCAGAGACTAACCTGTTGTGTGTTTCTTCATCTTCACATTTAACCTTGACGGTTTCAGCTCTGCCCGTATGAACGGTGATCTTTTCCAGTAGAACATGCTTCTCCAGCTCAGTTAAAATCATCTTAAACGGGACGCCATGAGTCCGCACGATAATTGGCGGTACATTTCTCTTCGTGATCCTATGGTCTTTATTAGCCAAGGACCTTGTACATTCTTTGGATTCCTCATTCTAGTCGCGCTGACGACTTCTTCGTTTATTCTGGAGACAGTCTTTAGGTTATCGATCCTCGTGTCTTTTCTGAATTTTTTATTAGCAACACCAATCCAGGGACTGCTATCCACTTCTCCATCGGTTCCATCAGAGTGACTTCTCTTATAGCCATCGTTTGTCGAGCAGTCACTATTTTCAATTATATCCATAGACTCTAAACTTTTAGCACAGGCAATATTATAAAAAACATTACTTAACTTGCTATTATCAACAGGTGTATCTTCCTTGGAGTTACCTGCCTTTGGAGTCCCGGAGCATTTCCCAAAGGCTTTCTTCAGTTCGCTTATCTTCTCAATGACATCTCTACGAGAGTCCTTGATTTTCTTGTTGATATCATCGAACTTCTCTTCAAAACTTTTATATAGGGATTCGACTTTTTTTTCCAGTGCCCTATACTTAGCATTTATTTCATCCCAGAGAGCTTCTAACGTTTCGTTGGACACTAGGTCAAAAGCAGCAAAACTAGCATCCAAGCAGGCATCCCAGTAGGCCTTTTCGCAGGACACAGTTTTACCATCTGCCACTAGCAGTGGCACATTAGCTGAATCCAACGTGGTTAATTTGGACGAAGCCATCATAATCCTAAAATATAATTGTATAGAACAAAGAAGCCGTCTTAAGAAGGACGCACCTAGCTTTAAGGAAAAAAGAAAGGTTTGCGAGAAAGTTAATTCTATGCCAGGGACCCACTCGTGAATGATTAGAATAATAATAGATGATATGAAAAGTCCTTAACTAGGTTAGCGAGGAAATTAATCCCAACGCCAGGGAACCAGAAGGATAATGAGCGTCTTGATGTACTGGTTTACGGGAATATTAATTCCAACGCCAAGGACCAGCACATAAGACGTAACAGAAGGTGAATATCGCCCCGAAAAGGACGCACTGTGAAATGAGAATAATGAAATGATACCTGAAAAGAGAGTAGAGGTGATACCTTGAAGAGCTAGTCCTGTGTCCAGTCCTCCATCATATCATCTATGGACTTTTCATATCAGCTAAACACTTTTCATATCATCTATTATTATTCTAATCATTCACGAATGGGTCCCTGGCGTAGAATTCACTTTCTCGCAAACCTGACTTGTTTTCTTTTTCCTTAAAGCTAGGTGCATCCTTCTTAGGACGGCTTCTTTAGCACACACGTAGCTGCCAGATTAGTCCCCCTCCCCTGGTTCTATACAATTATATTTTAGGATTATGATGTCTTCGTCCAAATTAACCACGTTGGAGTCAGTTACAATGCCATTGATAGTGGCTGATGGTACAACTGTGTCCTGCGAAAAGGCTTACCGGGATGCTGCTTGGATGCTAGGTTTGCTGCTTTTGACCTAGTGTTCAGCGAAATTTTAGAAGCTCTCCGGGATGAAATAAAGGCTAAGTATAGAGCACTGGAAGAAAAAGTCGAATCCCTACACAAAAGTTTTGAAGAGAAGTTCGAAGGTATCAACAAGGAAATGAAGGACTCTCGTAGAGATGTCATTGAAAAGATAAGCGAACTGAAGGAAGCCTTTGGGAAATGCTCCGGGTCTCCGAAGGCAGGTAACTCCAAGGAAGATACACCTGTTGATAACAGCAAGGTAAGTAATATTTTTAATAATATTGCCTGTGCTAAAAGTTTAGAGTCTACGAATATAATTGAAAATAGTGACTGTTCGACAAACGGTGGCTATAAGAGAAGTCACTCTGATGGAACCGATGACGAAGTGGGTAGCAGTCCCTGGATTGGTGTTGTTAATAAAAAAAATTCAGAAAAGGCACGAGGATCGAAAAGAGCAAGGATTTACAACATCTTTTTATAGTACAAAGTCAGGGAAAAACAGCCAATAGTGAACAAGTTATCACAGCGCGAAATAGAGGAACAATCAAAAAAATTTTTACAAACAGCCAATTAGATCAAAATACAACACAAAATACAATATAATTACAGGGTCACTCTGTCGTCATTGATCTGGTTGTCGCTCGTCAAGTTCGGTCTTCTCTTCGTCAATTTTGGTAGATGTATCCGATTTCCGATGTCTTTTAGGTGGGTTACATCTACTGGGCCCCCGTCACTGTTCAATAGTTTTCTAGGATCCTCCGTGTTAATCGCAAAAGATTCCACAAAATTCAGCAGACGGAGGTCACCAGTGCTGTGTATAATGTCGAAAGTTTCTTGCTTAAAGTCAAGTCCTTGGTCCAGGATATGGTCCGCTAACCTCGATACTCCATATTTCCCGTTTCTAATGCATGTAAGATGTTCATTAATTCTAGTACAAACTTCCCTCCGGGACTGACCATAATAGACTGCCTCACATTTGGCACAAGGCAGTTTGTAGACACTTGGTTTGTCTTTGGGGTTCTTCAGTCGTTTTACCAACGTGTCAGAGCTTCTGTATGTAATTTCCATACCAAAGTCTTTGGCGATCTTTTCCATGCCTTTGTTCAGTTGCCTGTTATACGGAAATACCAGTCTTGCATGAGTTTTCTTGCTTCTCTGTAACGTAGTGATTTTTTTGTACCGTCAATTTTCGTTGAACTCGTTTGGTAATATTGTCAACCACATCTTCTTTGAAACCATTCTGCCTAGCAAACTCTTTAATGGTTTGGATATCCTTCGTCCTGTTTTCTTTTTTCAACGGAATCACATGTGCTCGGTGCACCATGTGCCCGAATGCCGAAAGTTTGTGGAGGTGGCAGTATTGGAACTTTTCTTTATACAGTTTGCGACAAAGTTCTTCTTCCTATAAACATTATAGTCTAGTGTCTGATCATTCCTGGTTATCCTGAGGTCCAGAAACGGGAGGCTGCCATTGTCTTCCATTTCCTTTGAAAATTGATATTTGGACATAGTTTGTTCAAATTGTTCAAAAACATGTCTAAATTTTCTTCGCAGTTGAAGATTGCGAATACATCATCAACATACCGCAGCCAAATGTTTGGGAAATATTTAAATTCGGATATGGCCTGGTTTTCAAGTTTTCTCACATAAATGTTGGCAACGAACGGGCTGATATTACTCCCCTTTGGAGTGCCATCGGCAAGTGAACAGTGACGGGGGCCCAGTAACCCACCTAAAAGACATCGGAAATCGGATACATCTACCAAAATTGACCAAGAGAAGACCGAATTGACGAGCGACAACGACATTAGTGACGACAGAGTGACCCTGTAATTTTATTGTACTTTGTGTTGTAATTTGATCTAATTGGCTGTATGTAATAAAATTTTTGACTATTCCTATATTTCGCGCTGTAATAACTTGTTCACTATTGGCTGTTTTTCCATGACTTTGTACTATAAAAAGATGTTGTAAATCCTTGCCCTTTTCATTTTGCTCTGTTGCAGTGAACTCAGACTATGCAGTTTAGATGCTCAAAACATTTTCATAAGCACTCTGTATAACATCATAAGCACTTATTACTATTACACATTTGTTTTGGCTTGGTGTGTTTGGTATTAACGTCCTTTTTTTCAACTGCTATGGTCATTTCAGGACGGCGTTATAGGGGAAGTAAATTTTGGCTCGCAAGGGTTCTTTAACGTGCAGCCGGCAAACGACTACACGGGACCAACGGCTTTACTTCCCTTCCGAAGGAAGTGCGTGATATCAGGATTTTCCCCTGAAAAATCCTCGTCGTCCTCGGCCGGGATCGAACCCGCGTACCCGGGCATCAGAGGCGATCACGCAACCGCTGAGACACCGAGGCCGATAAAGCCCATTAGCTTACTGCCAATTCTCTTCAAGGTCTTTGAGCGAACTATTCTCAAGAGGTTCAACGACTTCTGCGAGGCAAACAACCTTATTCGTGAAGAGCAATTCGGCTTCCGCACAGCTCACTCCTGTCAGCTCCAGGTATGGAGGCTTGTTGCTGATTTGAATGGTCCTGCCAATCTTTCTATGGAATCATCTTTCTTGACATTCAAAAGGCCTTTGATCAAGTCTGCCATGATGGACTCATTTATAAAATGATTGCTTGTGGCTTCCCTGATGACCTGATTGCCTTGGTTCGCTCGTTTCTGACAAACAGGACCTTCTGTGTTAAGGTTGGTGACTCCTTGTCTGACCCTGCTGATGTTAATGCTGGTGTTCCCCAAGGCTCTTTCTTGGGGCCTGCCTTGTTCAATTTCTTTATCCACGACTTTCCTAAGTTTACAAAGCGCAATCTTTACTTGTTTGCTTACGACGGGCCATCATGACCTGGGCACGTAATCCAGTCCACGTCATCAACCGTCTGCAAAAAGCTTTACACCAGTGTGAGAGTTGGTTCTCTAAGTGGCGCTTACAGCTAAATGTTAACAAGTGTAAAGTCATGTTCATCACACGCAAACGCAAAAACCCTCCAAGGCCCCTCATTCTACATAGTAGGAAGCTTTAGTGGGTTAAAAATTATAAGTACCTCGGAGTTGTGATTGATTCCAAGCTCAAATGGAACGACCATGTCCAAAATTCGCTTAACAAGGCTAAGAAAGCGAAGTTTAGTCTCATCGCGCTACTGGGGCAAAACAGCGCTCTCAGAGTGGACAACAAACTCTTGTTATACAAGGTAGTGATTCGTGCCATTTTACTTCACGGTATGCCTGCTTGGGCTTCCATTTGCAAATCGAGATGGAAAGATCTTCGGAACTTCCAAAATGTTACCCTCTGGTCCATTGCTCAACTAGGCAGAAGAGTTGCCAACAATCTCTCTATCTATGAAGATCTGGGGATGACCCACATTGGTTCCTATGTTCAAACACTTCTCAGGAACATGCTGCCCAAGATGGAACATCATGAAAATACCCTGGTTGCTGGTATCCTGGACCATTCACTCACTATCAGGGGTTCCATCAGGTTTCGAAGACCCCGTCATATCTTGGATGTCAATTTCGAGAACATTAACAAGGCAGAGTTCCCCAACTACTGCTAGATCCTAGTTTTTCGGACTCGCTATTCGTCAATCCACAATCCGATTCTCGTCCCTACCATGAAGGGACTCTTTTCTGGATGACTTAAAGAGGTTCATCAGGCTTCTTTCCTACTTCAGTGTACCTCATTTGGTTTACTTTTTGGGCGAGCGTGTAAAGTGAGTTAAAGGCTCCTGGACCACTCGTACTACTTGTTCACTACACTGATCGATTATCGATTGGTGTCCTTGCCCTTTTATCAAGCTACTTCTGTACAAATCGATTATCCGGACTATACTCCTTTATGGCAAGCCTGCGTGGGCGACTATCTGTAAAACCAGATGGAGTGAACTACAGTCATTCCAGAATGTTACCCTGAGGACCATTGCTCAGCTGGACAGAAGGACGGTGAAAAACCAATCCATCCAAATGGATTTAAACATGGCCCATATCGAAAAGTTTATACAGGATCTCCTTTTGATTAAGATACAGAAGATGAAGACTCACGACAATACACTTGTGAATGGAATACTGAAGAACTCATTGAATATGAACTGGCATACGAAGTATCGTAAACCGAAGCACGTTCTTGACGTCAATTTTGAAAATATTAGCAACCTCTCTTTCCCGGATTACTGGAAGATGTGATAATCTTGTTTCTCCTTGTGTTTTTTTTATTTCGTTTGTATTTTGTTTCTGACAATCGTCAATCTTATTTTCTTTTTTGTATAATATGGAAGACCGCTTGGGTTGGTTAGGCTTCTTGACTACCTCAGTGTATTTCATTTGGAGTTTATTCTGGTTGGATGAGCTTTGTGAAAGCGCTGCTTTCGTCCCATCCTAACAAATGTACACTTCACTGTTCGATTGTCGATTGTCTTGCCCTTTTATCTGAACAGCTTTGTCTGTTCTGATCAAAATCCTTGTGTACGCTGAAGAAGGCAGCGTGGCTGCCGAAATGCGCATACGTCCGATTAAAAGTTTTATGTGGATCAGTGGTTTCCTGTTATCTTAATTGAAGTTCGTCCACAGTGAAAGGCTCCAGTTCTCTCCTAAATCCGAGGTTTCACACACTCTGTGCCGTGTAGAAGGGTTAGGATCAACGACTGTGAGTAACAAATTCTTTAAATTAAGTTACATCATATAATCCATAAAGGCAGATATCTGGTTTTTATCAAACTGCAAGAAACAGCGGTTCTTCCCGAGGTTTATCGACCGTATAAAATGTAAAGTTCCACCATAAAGTGGCTAACCGTATGAAACTAGCATATTTAAACTATTCCATCTCCAACTTATTCTCCAAGTTAAGCAAGTTTGAACTAAAATTTTATCACTGCCACCTTTACCTTGCTGAGCAGCTAGTTCCATTAGAATTTTCTTACCTGATGAGGAAAGTGCACAGGGTCAACTGTCACAAAATTGGAAAGAAATATCAAGGTCTACACAATAAACTCCAGAAGCTAAGCAATCATAATGATAAAAGCAACGAGCAGAAGAAGGACAACCAGGTAAACATTGTAATTAACAAATCACAAGCTACCTTCTCTCAGGAAGATTTGGACTGTTTGGAAAAAGGTTTCAAATTCGCACAAGAAAATATTAAACTAGATCTGTTAGACTCAATCTCGGCCACTTTACAGTGACATCCTGGATTGGACGCAAGTGAGAACTCCGAACTAAAAAATCGATTACAAAACCAATTAACTGCGAATGCTCTCAACTACAAGCAAACTAGAAACCACCATAAGTTAGGATCCATCTCCAGACAGCTGAATGAAAAAGATGTCTTTTACGCTAAAGATGATAAATCAAACCATATTGTAACAGTAGATAAATCCAGATACTTTCAAGAAATCCAGAACATGCTAGACGAAGGACCGTACTTAGAACTACAAGTACCCGGTAAATAATTTGGTCATAAAAGTCAAGAACTGCATTAAACAATGCAAATATATATTCAAAAACCGAAAACCTATTGAGTTGATACCTACAAACCCGATGCCCCCACGGTTATATTGCCTGCTGAAAACACATAAAGAAGGAAGCAAATGGAGACCGATCGTCAAGAATATCGACTCACCGACGGACCTACTAGCTAAGTACATTTTAAAAACTATTTACTTAAGTTAAACCTAAATGGATTGGACTTCACAATTAAAAATTCGGTAGACTTGTGTCAAAAATTAAGCAATAATCTGATTGAAAACGAGGACCGGTTGGTCTCATTTGACATTGAGTCACTTTACCCAAGCATACCGCTTATAAGAGCCATTGAGGCTCTTGAAGACACTATGGATGACAATGAGTGGCCTCTTGGTGTAGTGAATGACGTATCAGGGTGATTAAGCTTATTGTATTTAACAACGTATTTCTGTTCAACAATAAATGGTATAAAATGACCGATGGCACTCCAAAGGGGAGTAGTATCAGCCCGTTCATTGCCAACATTTATGTGAGAAAACTTGAAAACCAGGCCATAACCGTATTTAAATATTTCCCAAACATTTGGCTGCGGTATGTTGATGATGTATTCGCAATCTTCAACTGCGAAGAAAATTTAGACATGTTTTTGAACAATTTGAACAAACTATGTCCAAATATCAATTTTACAAAGGAAATGGAAGACAATGGCAGCCTCCCGTTTCTGGACCTCAGGATAAGCAGAAATGATCAGACACTAGACTATAATGTTTATAGGAAGAAGAACTTTGTCGCAAACTATATACAGAAAAGTTCCAATCACTGCCACCTCCACAAACTTGCGGCATTCAGGCACATGATGCACCGAGCACATGTGATTCCGTTGAAAAAAGAAAACAGGACGAAGGATATCCAAACCATTAAAGAGTTTGCTAGGCAGAATGGTTTCAAAGAAGATGTGGTTGACAATATTACCAAACGAGTTCAACGAAAATTGACGGTACAAAAAATCACTACGCTACACAGAAGCAAGAAAACTGATGCAAGACTGGTACTTCCGTATAACAGGCAACTGAACAAAGGCGTGGAAAAGATCGCCAAAGACTTTGGTATGGAAATTACATACAGAAGCTCTGACACGTTGGTAAAACGACTGAAGAACCCCAAAGACAAAATTGCCCCAGTAGACAAACCAGGTGTGTACAAACTGCCTTGTGCCAAATGTGAGGCAGTCTATTATGTTCAGTGCCGGAGGGCAGTTTGTACTAGAATTAATGAACATCTTACATGCATTAGAAACGGGAAATGTGGAGTATCGAGGTTTGCGGACCATATCCTGGACCAAGGACATGACTTTAAGCAAGAAACTTTCGACTTTATACACAGCACTGGTGACCGCTGTCTGCTGAATTTTGTGGAATCTTTTGCGATTAACACGGAGGATCCTAGAAAACTATTGAACAGTGACGGGGGCCCAGTAGATGTAACCCACCTAAAAGACATCGGAAATCGGATACATCTACCAAAATTGACCAAGAGAAGACCGAACTTGACGAGCGACAACCAGTTCAATGACGACAGAGTAACCCTGTAATTTTATTGTATTTTGTGTTGTAATTTGATCTAATTGGCTGTTTGTAAAATTTTTTTGGATTGTTCCTTTATTTTGCGCTGTAATAACTTGTTCACTATTGGCTGTTTTTCCCTGACTTTGTACTATAAAAAGATGTTGTAAATCCTTTGCCGTTGAAATGTTTCGAGGTAATAAGAAACCTTTACAATGTTATAATTGTTTGCGATTTGGCCATGTATCTATGGGTTGTACGGAATCCCCCCGTTGTAACAATAGCGCTAAAGATCATCAGTCAAAAGACTGCCCAAATGTAAAAGGACAAGATTCTCCAAAGTGTCCCCGGAGATTTCCTATGCCTCAATGGTCTCCAAACAAGATAAGAGCATTAACGTGAATGATTTTCAAGTAATGTATAAACAAATTGGCAGTGTATGCAATTTGTTAAACGAACTTGGCAAGAAAATGCCACTGATGAGTGGAATACTTACGAATAAACACTGACATTATGGCTGATCGATGCTATTCTATTACAAATCGAGGTAAACTTCGTTGCGTAATATGGAACGCCAGGGGGGTCCCCCGGAGGCGTATTGAGTTTTACAACTTCCTAACCCAATGGGATATAGACATAGTTTTTCTATGTGAGACACACTTAAGGCCAGACCGCAACTTCAGGCTACCTGGTTACTGTGTCTATCGTAAAGACAGAATTCTTTCCACTACAGTAAAGTACTCGTCAGGTGGGCCAGCAATTATTATTAAGAAAGGCATTCATCATCGGGAGGAACCAACCCGAGACTATATGGGAATGGAAGCTGCCTCTGCTATCATTACTGATGCCACACTGGGAGACGTGAAACTAGTGGCTCTATATAATGCACCCAAGCATAAATTCGATGCCAATGAGCTTGACGAGCTGTTTTCCGGGAATATTCCCGTTATTATGGCGGGAGACCTGAACGTTAAGCACTCGCACTGGAATTCAAGATGCCATAACCAAAACGGTGTCCTTTTGTATGGCTACGTGCAAAGGCAATCTGATATTATTGCAGTAGGCCCTGTGGATGATACATATTATTGTGATCATTCTCCTTCAAGCGATGTACTTGATATTGTGTTGTTGAAGGGCTTCTACAAACCATTCAGTATCTATACTGTCAATGATCTATCCTCAGACCATAAACCAGTTGCACTAAATTTTGACAACGTAAACATTGACCTCAAAGAAGAACTGAGGCTCAAACAAGACTGGAAGTTTTTTAGAGAAATTCTCAAAAACGATGACGATCCATTAAATAACGTACAGTCGTCAAAGGGAAATAATCCACACTTGAATTTTACTCTAAGTTTTACCGTTTCAATATTAATTTATTTTTAATAATTTAATATTACAATTAGAGTTAACATTATTAAGATTATTAAATTTAAATAATTAAAACTAAAAAAGCTATTAAAACAACACATTAGCATGAAATGTAATATTAAGTATTAAACTCGTGTGGATTATTTCCTTTGGTTGACTGTACATAGTACGAGCGACATAGATACTAATGTGAAAAGGCTTACTAAACGTATAAAGGCAGCTATTGACTCTAGTGCTTCACCCTTAGAGTCGAAGCGAGCTGATCACTTTGATCTCACACCAGAAATCAAACAATTAATTGAGCAAAGGAATAAGGTTAGAAGGCAGTGGTACCGAACTCGTGATTCATGGCTTAAGACCAAGTATAACAGGCTCACTAGAAGAGTTCACGAGGAGGTAAAAACACTTCGTAATGACAGGTGGAGCGATAAAGTTAAGAGTCTGTCGACCCACGATAACTCTATTTGGTGCATGGTTCGAGCCTTACAAAATAATAAAGCCATTAATATCCCACCACTGTTAGCCCAAAATGGCAAATTCATCACGAATGATGATGATAAAGGGCAGCTTATTGCAAGTTCACTTTCAGAACAGTTTTCCACGCCTACTGATGGTCGGCAAATAGGACTTGATATGTTTGAGAAAGTAAAATCCTGCATAACTGGCTTCTATAATATTCACGGCAATGAATTACCAAAACAAAGCATTGATATAAATGAAGTCCAAAGCATCATTAAAAATTTAAAAACGAGAAAAGCTCCAGGTAAAGACTCTATACGGAATAGTGCTTTAAAAAATTTACCTCAAAATACAATTCAAGATATTGCAAAAGTGATTAATGACTGCTGGAAGAACACTTACTTCCCGGATGCTTGGAAGCAATCAGTTGTCTTAAGCATTCCTAAGCCAGGACAAAATCCTGCAAACCCTGTTAGCTACAGGCCCATCAGCTTGTTACCATCAATCTCCAAAATCCTGGAAAAAACAATTCTCAAGAGATTCAGTGAGTACTGTGATGCCAACGATCTCATCCGCGATGAACAATTTGGCTTTCGCTCAAACCATTCCTGCCAAGTCCAAACATGGAGGCTCGCAGCGGATATCAATGAGCCCCTTAATCTCTCTATGTATTGTGGGGTCGTTTTCCTCGATGTACACAAAGCCTTCGACCAAGTCTGGCACGATGGTCTTATTTTTAAAATGATTATGGATGGATTTCCTCAAGACATAATTACTCTGATACACTCGTTTCTCTCCAACCGGCTTTTTCAGGCCAGAGTTGGAGATAGCCTATCTCCTATGTATGAAGTAAAAGCTGGTGTCCCACAGGGTTCAGTCCTGGGGCTAGTATTATTCAATTACTTTATGCGAGACTTTCCAAGTCCTTCCAAATGTAAGCTCTTTTTTTACGCAGATGACGGTGCTATACTGACCTATGCTCGTCAACCAGCCGTAGTAGTCTCGCGGCTACAGAAGGCTCTAAAGGAGTGTGAAAGCTGGTTTAGCAAGTGGAGGCTAAAATTGAATGTAGACAAATGCAAGGCGATGTTTGTCTCCAAGAAGAGAAAGAGATCATTAGATTCTCTAACACTATATGGCAAAAAACTGGACTGGGTTGAAACTTATAAATATCTTGGTGTTGTCATTGACTCAAAACTTACCTGGACTCCCCACGCAACTTATGCGTTGAATAAGGCCAGGAGAGCGAAGTTTAGCTTGATTGCTCTGCTGGGCCGGAATAGTGCTCTAAACATTGATAATGAACTCCTACTATATAAGGTCATTGTTCGGACCATCTTGACGTATGGTATGCCCGTCTGGGCCAAAATATGTAAGACTAGGTGGAAAGAACTTACTTACTTACTTTTCAAACCCGCTTATCCGTTAGGGTCGCGGGGGCAGCAGCCCTATGGAGGATCTCCAGCGATCGCGATCTTCCGCCATCAGGCGCATGTCCTCCCTGGTAATATCCAAGCGACTCGAACCCAGATTCTCCATGTAGTCTAGCCACCTGGTTCTAGGCCGACCCCTTGGTCTCTTACCCACCGGCTTGGAAAATAACAACTGCCTAGGAAGACTAGATTGCGGCATCCGTATCACGTGGCCATACCAGCGCAACTGAGATCTCTCAATGCGGAGAAGTAGCGGCTCAACACCTAAAGATTCCTTATTGTGCTGCTGTACACTCTATCTAGTAGGGTAACACCTGCCACACCTCTCAGGAATCTCATTTCGGCCGCTTGTACCCGCGATCGCACTCTTTCGGTCATTACCCAAGCCTCATGACCATAGGTGAGAATGGGGACAAAGATAGATTTGAAGACGGAGAGCTTGGCTTTGTTACCCAGCTCTCGTTTCGTTACCACGGATCGCCACAGTTCACGTCTGACACAGCTTGCTGCACCGATCCGAGCATCCAATTCTTTCTCCTGCCGTCCATCACTCGTGAATGCAATCCCGAGATACTTGAACTTCTCCACCTGTCTCAATGAGGCTCCCCTAACATGGAGAGCACACTGAGCAGGCTGTCTTGAAAGAACCAGAACTTCGGTTTTAGCCACACTGATCTTCATCCCAGCTTCTTCACATTTGCCGTCAAACCGGTCTAGTGCATGCTGAAGGTTCGTGCGAGAAGACCCAAGCAGGACAAGGTCGTCCGCAAAGAGCAACCTCTCCACCAGGCAGTCGCCCACACAAACACGCTCATCGCCTCGGCTGCCCCTGTCTATCCAGTCCATAAAGATAATGAACAAGATGGGCGACAGTACGCACCCTTGGCGGAGTCCAACACCCACGGTGAACGGTCTTGACTTAATGCCATTTATCCGGACACACATCTCAGAGCTTTCGTACAGAGACATGATAGCAACCAGTAATTGCCCATCCACTCCATACTCTTGCAACACTTGCCAGAGCTTCTCCCGAGGAACTCTGTCATATGCTTTTTCGAGGTCCACAAAGCAAGCGTAGACCTCTTTTGCATACTCCCAGGATTTCTCAAAGATTTGCCTTAGAGCAAAGATGTGATCCGTCGTGCTTCGGCCAGGTCGGAAACCACACTGCTCCCCCGACAGTTTGGAGTCGACTATTTCCCGACTTCTCTTCTCTAGACACTTAGCGTACACTTTCCCAGGAATGCTGAGCAAAGAGATGCCTCGATAGTTGTTGCAATCTCTCTGATCTCCCTTTAGGACTATTGCGCAAACGTTCCAAAACGTTACCCTTAGGACTATTGCGCAAAAAGATCGGAGAATTGTTCGCAATTCCTCCATTTCTAATGACTTCAACATGACTCATATTGGCAAATACGTTCAAGGGCTCATGGAATCCATGCTGCCCAATATAGAAAATCATAGCAACGAGCTAGTCTCGGGCATTTTAAAGCATCCTATGCATAGAAAGAGATATCGTGATCCAAGGCATATACTTGATATTAATTTTGAAAACATTGATAATGTCTTATTTCCAGATTACTGGACTTCATAGGTCGTGTTTTATCTAATACTAGTGGTCTGCTTCTAGTCTAGACAGTCGTCAATCAAATTTTCCTCCACCAAGAGGAGGCAATTTTCTTTCATACTTTGGATGACCTTTGTGGGTACATCAGGCTTCTTTGCTAGTTCAGTGTATTTCCCTTGGAATATTATTATGAAGGGTGAGATTATGGAAGCTATGCTTCAAGTTCCAGACGAATACCGATACACTACACTGTTCGATTGTCGATTGTCATTTGCCGTTTTATCTGAACAGGTTTGTCTGTTCTGATCAAAATCCTTCTGTACGCAGAATAAGGCAGCGTGGCTGCCGAAATGCACAAACGTCCGATTAAAAGTTTTTTGTGGATCAGTGGTTTCCTGTTATCTTTACTAATTACCCATTATATAGGTTTTGTAATTAGATCATAAAAAAGAGTTAAAACAAAATGAGGAATTAAAACATTACTGTAAAAACATAATTTATAAAATCACAGAAAATATAATTATAAATTATGAAAAATTTAAAATATAAGAAGAACATTTCAATTTAAAAACAATTACACTTTTCCTTTACATTTTTGTGCTCTCAACTTTTTAACACAGCTATTTGATTAAATAATAAATGCAACGAATATTGCTTTGAAATTTATTTAATTTGGTTTGCCTGCATATTATTTCAAGTTTACAATCTTATTTTATTTTATTATACAAGTATTTTTAAAGCGTTAATGCTATAAACTTACATTGAATGCCATGCATTGTAGAGTAATTGTTGGCGCATTCGATACTCATGCTATCTGGTGGTATCATCAGTCATCTTGACGTGATGATAACGACAATTGACACATTATTTACTCTAGCCACTGTAGTTTAATCAAAGACTATTATCACCCAATTGCAACCTGAAGAAACCACCTCAGGGCCGAGATCACTTCCTGCCGTATTACTGTATCTCAACATTCCTGAAGAATTAATCGTTAACCGAGCATACCGAACTGTGGGTGCAACAAACATCCTTGCAAAGTGGAGTGCATGTCAAAACGCCATAACCCCTACTGACTGGGTTTCAATCGATAACAATTTAATGTTAAATAATTCAATTTGTAATGCTATCATTAAATTTTATTTAAATATATGTAAAAATTTGAATAAAATGCAACTAAACGTGTGAAAAACTGTGGTTGTGTAATTTATTAGGCAATAAAAACAAAACACAGACAAACACAAATTCAACCTGAATTCTAACAAATTTTATTTGAACAAAAGAACATAGAAATTAATGAAAACAAAAATTAGAATAATTAAACAGAGTAATTTAAAGATCAACAACATTGGTTCCAATTGTATTCAAATGAGGACTTGTTAGTTAGCTCATCTTGAACAAATTCACATTTCATGAGGAGA
Organism: Rhysida immarginata; assembly: GCA_023313115.1. Lineage (NCBI taxonomy): Eukaryota > Metazoa > Arthropoda > Chilopoda > Scolopendromorpha > Scolopendridae > Rhysida > Rhysida immarginata. The sequence goes on along the minus strand of JAHWFO010112858.1, from coordinate 59,628 downwards.
TCGTTTAGAATCAGTTCGTTTGTATAAGTGTTGTTCAAGATGTCATCTATGGAATAGCCTCTAGCAGCTAATTCAGGTAATGCTAACAATTTTGGCTGCATGTATCAGACATCTGTAGGTGCACTATTCTCGTATTGTAGATCCATTTTTCAGAGTGCGTAACCATGAACGAGTGGAATTGTACTTGTGGAAACATTCTGAAAGAATCAAAGATGTATCGTTGTTTGACTGAGGATATAAAGAAGACAACCCTGCATTACTGGAATCGTCTATATTAGCGAGAGTAAAGAGGGGTAAACGTGTTTGAGTAATGCAATCAAAGAAGCAGGAAAAATACCTCGTGCCAGAGGACAATTGAAGGGATCTCTCTCGATATCATTCCATACCTGTTGTGTATCCATTGAACTTAATTTATGAAATCAAAGCATACGGTTTTGTTTTTATTTATTTCCAGGTTCTGGTACTGCCAATTGGCAATTAGGTTCATTGAGTTAGCTAAAGGTTCAGAGAGCTGAACTTCAACTTAGCGTACCATTTTGTATAAGATTGTATCTATCTATAAAATTACTCCAGTCTACCAAAATATCTAACGCAAAAATTGTGTAACCAGCACCGTAATCAAACTGGGTGACATTTACATCTCTACCTTCTTTCCAAATCCCGAGTGTTTTCCGGGAGTGAACAAACTCTCTCAGGTAGGAACCATTTGCAGAGTCAGACTTCAGCAGATGTAGAGGGATTGCTTGAGTATCTAATGATAGCGAGAAGAAAGATAGACTGAAATGTTGAAAGCTGACTGGATTCGAAGTAAAAGAACCATTCTGTGATTCACTGATTGTAAATGCAATAATTAAATTCGTAGGAATCTGGCCTTTAATTATATTCTGTATGACGTGATTTCTAGTACTGGCTGCAATGCTCGATGAGCTCGTTTCAACTCGACCTTTAGGATAAAATGTATTACTGGTTTTTAAAATCTTCACATGCACTAATAACGTAGCTGTTTTAACTTTAACCCTCCCAACGTTCAGCATTGCTTTTTGGATTGTGATTAGATAATTAGAATTAGCTGCATCAGACATTAGAGCAAAGGTTGTTTTTCTTCTGTAAAGCCTGATTCGAAAATCCAGAGAGTTTAGCACTAATCGACTCTGAAGGAGTATGTCTAAAGGAGGGGGTCTTCCATGAGGGGGTCACAACAGGTGGTGAATAAGAGCGCACGCGATCGTAATTCCTTACAGCATGAGGCGTCTGCTTCCAGCTCTAGGACACAGGCGCCATCTATTTTCAACAGCGTTATCAATAATAATTTTAATAGCTTAAACAAGCGAAAAGCCCGTCATCGTGGCAATAGATGGTAGAGCATAAAGCCTGTGTCCGGAAGCGAGAGCGAATTGCACATTAGCGCGAATTTTGAGTGATGGGAAAGGCGCAGGTAAAAGTCAGGGAGAGAACATGAGCCAGCCGCCCGAGATAGACGCAAGCAAAGAGCTCCAAAAAGAGAAAGCAGCACGAGAAACTTAGGGACAAGTGATTTTGTGTGTGAACTCGAAACTGTCTTGTTTTGGAGTGCTGCTAATGCTTTCGAGGAACGAAGCTCGGACATTCTGGCGTCTCATGCACCAGCAAACACGATAGTGACTAGTGTACTGCCGCTAGTGTTGGTTAATGAAATTGTGGCTGTTTCTTTCAATTCAATATATCTCAGCAAGACGTACAACCGGCCGGCGCGAGCAGGAGCTCACGCCCAGTATTCAGCATACAACCAGGCACAAAGGACAGTTGGCATCGTCGCAGAATCCCATGCCCAGCTAGCAGACGAGGATACGGCGAGGCCAGCCCCGTTGGTGGTACGGAATCCTGGAGCTCCTCCCCTGGCAACTCAACGTGAGTCCGCAGCTTAGCGATATCAGCAACCTGGTGCTGATTATAGGCTTGCTGAAGCCAGGGCTACAAGCTATTCGACGCCGAGAGGACGGACGCATGGACCAGGACGCCACAATGTGGACATTGGTCGCCCCGTGGGGCATAACAGGATTTTTGCAAGAAGATTTGGGCGTCTTCTACATAATTCAGAGGACTAGCATCAGCTGTTCCTGAAACTAAATTCCTAGCGTCGCTGTGAATTGGGAAGAGAGTCCCGTACAGCAGTGTCTGGCATTCAAGGCACATGAGTCAATCATCAGAAATATTTGAACCCGAGTTTGTTATTAAATTACATTCTCTTTATTGCGCCCTAAGCGTTCACCATTCCTTGTGAACCTGTACCTTTGCAGTACAGGGTTTTTCATTGTATCGCCCTAAGAGGCTTTATTTTTGTACACGGGCAATTTGCTCATCTCGCGTAACTCCTCGTGTTAGAGTATGCGCATAATACCCTTATGTAGATTCTACCATTTTTATTAGTTTCCAATATTGTATCATCTCTTATTTATTATTTTAGTAAATATTACTTTAATATGACTATATTGCTGTCTTTAATCTAGGATTGTAAGCTTTTTCCACTGCACTATAAAATATCCGTGACAGCTTTATAGCCATATTATTCTCTACTCTTCTGATATCAGAACACTTACTTCCCGGACTGTGGGGGTAATCGGCGTCCAGTACGCGTTCAAAAAAAAATTTTTTTTATTGTTGTTCCTGGTTGACTCGCGCAGCGAGCGCGTATCTAGACATTGTTTTATTATTGTTTTTATTCTGCCTAGTCGGCATTAGTACTACTTTTTCGCAATTTTGCGCGGCTGTCCTGCCCTTTTAGTAGGCTGCGTCGGTGTTTGTTGGCACAGTTTTGGGAAAAAAAGATAATAATAGAGTTGTGAAGTTTAAGGAATTTTGCAAGCTTGGCAGCGATTGCGTGCTTCGATTTTCCTGTTTCACATTTTTTTTGCTGGAGGGTTTTTGAATGAGTCATTGGCGCTTTGTAGCCATATTATTCTTTACCCTTCGGCATTAGGCTATTTTATAAACATTTAGTGAAGCGCGTCGTTTTCAAAGTGCATGTAGTAATTCGTCCGTTCATCTTATTTTCTTTCCAGACAATTAGGAGGGCACTTAGTCTATTTCGCCCAAGATGGAGGGACAGTATAATATGCCACCGCATTTTGGAATGCTAATCCAAACCGTGGCACAGCTAAACCAAACCCCATTCCAATATACGGTCAATAACTTATATGTCCCGTACTTTTCGGGCGACCCTAGAGAGGACCCAGAAGCTTTCCTTAAGCAATTCGCCGTGGTAGCGGCATGCAAGAATATACCGCTGGAAATGGCGGTGCAATTTGCCCTGGCGTACCTAACCAAGTGGCAGCGAATTGGATCTCAGCAGTCTTGCCTTCTAATCAGCCCTTAACTTAGCAATGCTTTTCCCAACTGCTCTTAAGTGCCTTTTCGGGAGGGCATACGCAGATGACAAGGCGGGCTGAATTACAAAAATTGAGACTCAAGGGAAATAAAATTAATGAGTTCGTCACTAAGTTTCGTCACCTGATCAGTGGTTTGACGGACTCGTCCCATTCAGAGCAATTACATTTTCTGATTCAAGTACTTCCCGATCCTTTAGCGGCCCAACTACGCATGAAAAGTGAGCTATCTCTAGACGAGGTCATAGCCTTTGTCGAAACTTGGTTTAGAGCCAAAACTTGGCTCTTAACATTGAGACTCGTTATTTAACGGGTATATCCTTGTGAACCTGTATCTTTGCAGTACAGAGCTTTTCATTGTATCTCCCTAACAGGCTTTATTTTTGTACACGGGCAATTTGCTCATCTCACGTAACTCCTTGTGTTAGAGGATGCGCATAATACCCTTATGTGGATTCTACAATTTTTATTCGAGTCCAATATTGTATCATGTCTTATTTTTTATTTTCTAATAAATATTACTTTAATATGACTACATTGCTGTCTTTAATCGAGGATTGTAAGCTTTTTCCACTGCGCTATAAAATATCCATGACACCATGTAGTAAACGCCATTTCGGGCGAGCTTTTTGCGCAACTTAAACCCGTTGTTTGTAACTTCAGCATTAACCATTTTTCTACTTGCCTCTACAATAACCAGCTGTATATAAGCTGGGTTTGTTTAGAGGCTTGACTTTAGTTTAAAAGAGTTTCAAAATAACCTCTGTAGAGATATAAGTTATTGCTATAACTGACTAATATATCACCCAGGAAACAGTCCACTTGGCAGAATAGCGAGTGTAAGAAAAGGTAACAGGTCTTCTTTTATGGACTGCCGGTAGTAACCTTTACACGTTTATTGATAACGGCTACTAAATTCAATGTAGTATCATCGGGGTCTATGCAAAAATCAACTAAGCTGGAATCAAAGAATTCAATAGGGGCTGTTGGTTGGTATTCTGAGACATGGCATTTTTCCTGTTGGGTGCTCATGTAGGGTATAGGAAAAATGTTCAGGCATTCTGTTGAGATTTGTGTCATTCAAGGGCATAGCAATGGGAGTCTTAAATTTCTTATGCAGGAACTGATCAGGTATAAAGCCTGTGTTAACAGCAGCAGAGAATTCGATAAAATGCTCCCTGGAACCATCAATCAGCTTTGTTTTATAGCAGCTGCCTTAAAACTGTCTTTTAGAAAATCTATAGCTTTAACCTTGCTTTGTAATTTGGTAATCTTAAATTCGACGACCATTTGGTACAGAGGCATCTTATTTGAGTATCTGAACATTGCAGAAAAATCTGACACACATTTAAAAGAGCCATTGTAATCTGGAGTTAAAGAAATTTGCTCCTCATAGAACATATTAGACTTCAGGTGTGTTAAACTGAATTCCCACATTTGCGAGGTGATTTTATGCGCATAAACAAGGTTTGATAAAAGAGCACATCTTTCAAATATGCTTGTAAAGCCAATTTCACTTCAAGTATGACATACATGGGTGTTGAATTTCTAATCGCTGGAATGATGTTGAATTTGATTTGCTTCTCAATGAGATGACCTTAAACCCAATTTTAAAAGTGTTGTTGACAGATGTAATGTTCTTGAACAGGGCAGGGAAATGCGTTTCTGCTAATGGAATCTCCCATCGTCCTCGGAAATGTAGCGTGCAGGGTACTATGTAATAAAATGAGCTGCAGTGTTGTGATGATTTTCCTCACCCTTAGGCGAGTGTGAGGATAAAGTAAAGTAGAAATCCGTGTCTTCACACTTGCTGACGAATCACGAACACAATCTCACAGAGCACAACTGTTCATGCTCTCTGGGTAATCTTGCCATTTCACAAAAGCTTCATGAATGCCACGCCTTGTACACCATCGAAGAATCCTATCAATGTTAAACATTTTGGGCTTTTTCACCTTTTGTAACTCCTGTTCATAGAATATACCAACAACTCATCACCGTTGTAATCTTTTATTTTATACACAATCGGTATTCTATAAACAAGTTTTAAAACTTCACACACCTCCTTGGTCCAATTAGGCAGATAATCCTTACCAAAAATGTTTTTCACTTTCAAAATACGTACATAATCTTCAATTTGTAGCCTCGGTGCTGTCTGTGGAACTAATGTATAATAACTTCGCAATTTCAACCACAGAGCTGGGGCATTTCGATCATTCACCTTAGATTGAGCAATGCCCAGTGATCAGTGGACATGGTTGTTGTTGCTTTGCATGAGATCAGGTAAGATGCTGATGCACCTACGCTTGTTGGAAAATGTAAAATACTTAAACATTTGTATTTTAAAGTACAGTTAAATCTCTCCACCATTGCAGCATTCAAATCGGATTCTGTAGCAAAGAAATGAATGATGAGTCCTTTAAAATAGCCTTGAACATGTTTACTTAAAAACTCCTTCCCTTTATCGCTATTCGCTTTTAGAGGAACTTGACCATCTGTGAAAATATTTTGAAAGGCTTTCTGAGCTTCAGTCCCATCTTCGTTTTTAGAGGGACAACCCAGGCATATCAAGAGAAAACACCAATGCAGGTAAGAAGAGATTTATAACCGTCATTATCTTTTGACAGACTCGTTAGGTCAACCAGATCTACTTGAAATTGCTTGAATGGAGAAAAAAACCCACATATGGTTGCGCGGATAATAATGTTGAGCAGGATTGTGTAGTGAGTTATCTGGGACACCTCTTAACCATTTGTGGGTCTCTTTTTCAAAATAATTTGTTTGTATAGCTAAACCACACACACCACCAAACCCAGCAGGGTATCCAGCGTTTAAAGTAAAACCAATTTTGGTGTACAAATGTATTTATAAAATTTGCGAGGTCAGTTGTCAAACATCTGTCAATTGAAACAATGCAGCAATTATCTGAAAATTAAAAATCAAACAATACACCTTGTAACAAAAATAGTAAATTACAAGAGAATGTAAAGAGAGTTGGAAAAAATTTTGGTTGCTCTGAAAACAAAATATAATTAGTAATTAGGCAAAAGCTTGTGAGGACTCAGTATAGTTGATGTTAGCGCCTACAAGGGATCTTTAAAGAAAATCAAAAGAATAAGTCTTAGTGAGAAAATTCACTTCAAACCCCTTTTGCTCTTAGGACCAGGAACCCACCAGGTCAAATAAGATCTGCCGCTTATCTGCTAATACATCTCCCTGTCTGTTTCTGCAAATTATTTACCGAACTTTCTGGTCTCACGTTGTATATCAGCGCAAGTTCATTCTCTCTGCTGCATAAAGGTTACTATTACAGTGAAAAAAAAAAGAGGATAAATTTTTATTATCATCCACTGTGTGATTTCTGATCCACGCTACTTGGATCAGGCCTAGAGACCATTAATGACAAAGTTCAAGTCCGAGTTGGGGTTCTCAGCGACCATCTTTCGTGGTTCATCAGCTAGGCAGCGCAGTAAAACATATAAAGAATCTCAGCGGAGCAAGCATATCTTTCACATGTGATTTCGGCGTTACATGCCATGATTGGCTTACCAGCGAAATTAGTAATAAGATTTTACTAGTGATTAAGATTAGCGTTAATTAGCATTTATCTACATACGCTTGTGTACTTGTTTATTTTTAACCAGCATCCTAGGTACTTCAATGCCGTTAATCATACAGCCACTTCCACTACAGCTGCACTAATTCTTTGTGTGATCCTGCCAAGGTTAATTAGAAATAGAAGGAAACAAAAGAAACTAAATCTCTCTTTTTTATTTATAATTTTTATATTTATATTTGAAACGCCTATTACAGAGTTAGTTATACAGGTTGATCATAAAAGTAAAGTTGTATATGAAGAGAACGTGGCATACCATTATAGACTATACACTGAGTGAGCATATTGTTATGACCACCCTGTCAGTATCTCGTTGGGCCACCTTTTGCCTTTAATTCTGCGGTGATTCTCCGTGGCATTGATTCCTCGAGATGTTGGAAGGTGGTGGAAGGAATCTGACACCATGCCTGATGGATAGCACTGTCTAGTAGTGCTAGATTGGATGGTGGTGGATCTAGCCATCTGTTGGTTCGTTCGACTTCTTCCCACAAATGCTCAATTGGAGTGAGATCTGGGGATTGTGGGGGCCACCGAAGTAAAGTAAAGTCCCCTCATGTTCCTGGAACCACTCCTGCACAATACGAGCTCTGTGGCATGGCGCATTGTTTTGCTGGAAGTAGCCATCTCCATTGGGGTATGCCATCAACATGACAGGGTGGATTTGATCGGCGACAATACGGAGGTATGCTGTGCCATCCAAACGCTGTTCAACACGTATTAACGCATGGACCCAACGCATGCCAGAAAAACGTTCCTCAGACCATGACACTGCCCGCACCCGCCTGAAGGGTTGTACTCAAGCATGCGGAGAACATGCTTTCGTGCTGTTTCCGCCAGTTTCTCACGCGGCCGTCTGCATGATGTAACTGGAATCGTGACTCGTCAGACCACATGATTTGTTTCCACTGCTCGATAGCCCAGTTCTTGCGCTCCTGAGCGAATTGAGTCGTTTCCGTTTGTGGGCTACAGACATCAAAGGTGTGTGGACAGGTGTTCGGCTTCCGTATCCATGCGATACAGTGTGCGGCGGACAGAAACCCCGCATTCAGAGACCGTTTTGGAGGACCCCTGATTAAGGTCACCAGTAATTTGATGCACAGTTGCCCTTCTGTTATCCTTTATCAGTCGTGACAGTCTCCGTTCTGTCCAATCATCAACCATCTGCGGGCGGCCACAACGCGAACGTTCAGACTCCGTCTTCTGGCTAACTGTCCAGTCTTTAAATACTTTAACGACGGCTGCTCTTGAGCACCCCACGAATGCTGCTATTTCGCTGATACTCGCTCCATAGCTTCGAGCACCTACAATCATCCCGCGTTCGAAGGCTGTTAAATCGCGTCGTTTACCCATAGTTGAAAATGGAACACGTCTACTGTTGTCGACAACACTCAGCTTCCCTTTTTATTGTCCGGCCCACTAGCAACATTGTGGCGACGTCCGTGAGCGCATTTGCATAAACATGTCAGGTGGTCATAATAATATGTTCACTCAGTGTATATTGAACACAAACGGTCATAAGCAAAACCTTAAAACTACATTTTTTCTTCACATAACATTTCTAATAATATACCCTATCCGTAAAGTGACAGATACACTTACTTTCAAATAACTCTAAGTATAACGACCTTTTAAAGGAGTAGTATTGTAAATTTTCTGCTGCAGATACATACCTACACATTTTGGAGTACCTCCACTCCATTTTCCATTAGCTTGGCAACTTTGTGTGTATTTGCCCTCGACAACCATTCCATAGACACATTCGTATATTAGTGCTGAACCGTAAGTCAAACTTGTGTACTTGGCCGTGCCATTCTCTGGACTGTCAGGTTTGGTGCAGTTTATTACTGTGCATAAAAAGAAATCGTTAAAGTTACTTAATTTTAGAAGCAAGGTAAATCATTATTTCTATTTAAATTAAATATGTGATTGCTAATTGTTCTTCGGAGCATCAGCTGTACTTGTAGTTCTGCAGCGATTCATAAGAACTGTCAATCACTGTGTTAATAGCTGTGGTAAAATATAGCCTCACAATTAGGTCACTGTTAAATGAATTACTGTTAGATTGGTGGTCCTTAAAATAGGCTGAATGTTGAATTAATTGTTGTAAAGCTTAAATTTAACATTTAAAATATATATACAGTATAATCGCTGGAAAAAATTATTGAGATGGCGATGCTATAAAATACCTTACTGTTTTTGTAGACAAGGCCAACTGGAAAGACAGGTTCTCAAAGATCACCTGTCCATCTTAGTCCGAGCAACAATGAAAACTTCACGGCTTCCAACAAACAAAAAATTACTTATTATTAAAATGCGAGATGAAAACATTGAAGGTGGGACAGTTATGTCTTTTGTGAATTTTGAATTTTATTCAGTAAATCAATGTTTTTAAATAAAATTTATCTTTATGGAGCCCGGGCCTTACTTAAACAGTGCTGTGCATAGTGGTTCACAAATAAGGTCCCTAGATACCCTTCCACTCGTTTTAGATGAGATGGGCTAGACGTTTGTTCCCATGGTGTTTCTCCCGGGTCTTCTAACGTAAGGGGGTAGGTAAGTGATGATGACAAGGGGTTTTAAAAAATGACAACTAATTTATTTACAAGAGATTAACGAACAGTTTTAATAAATAAGTCAATTTCTATAACGCTTAAACAGGAAACATTTTCTTCCATTATTAATTCAATCGATCGGAAGGAAATGAGAAATGAATGAGAGAAATGAGATCTGAGAGCGTGTGTGTTACCCAATCTATGTTACTCGTATTCGTCTCCGTTCTGATATCTGTCTCTTCAATAAAATAAACGATTTTCTTCTTTTACCTCTATTAATTCTATTAAATCTCCTGAGCCTCATGCTTGATACAAACGGTTCTTCTGTCACTAATCTGGGACAAGCTATGTTGACATAAGTCTCTGTCTATCACTGAGATATGCTAACTCCGTCTATCTGTCCTCACCGACAGTCTAAAACCTTCTACTTCCTGTCACATCTTTTCTCGCCGAAAGACTGAAACCTTCTCCCTCTCAACGCCCAAGTACCTCCCACTCGATACTTTAAGATCTTCTACCTCCCAACACCCGACTACCTTGCACCTAACACAAACTGGAAAACCTCCAACCAATGAATAATGGATAAGATCAGGCCACCAAACATTACCCGAACATTCCTACAAAAAACGTCATACATAAAAAATAACTGACTCCAACTTTACTCCGAATACAACACTTGAAAATCATAAAACAACATCCTGTTTCTAACTTCATTCTAAACCCTTACTAAATCTTCTATTTCACTAAGCTTTTATTAAACCTTTTAGAATAATAATAACAACGTTTATATAAGTTAAACATAACTAACTCTGATAATTAATCTCAACATTAAATAACCAATTAATAACTAAATGTAATAAACAACTAAGTAAAAGTTAATTAAAATAACAATAATCTAAAAAAAATTAACTGTCTTTATAAATTAAACCCTCTTCTAAATTAATCTAACAACTATTTAAGAAAACTTTAATATTTAAGCATTAACACGAGTTGACAACAAATGAGGATGGGGGTTCCGAAATCCCGGGGTCCCACATCTTTATGATTGTGTTTAAAAATAAATTCTGCACTGTTATACACTGAACGAACAATTTATTAGAAATGCCTCCTACGGGAAATGGATCGGTCTCCTAGTGACACCCAAACGATAGAACAAGCCGAAGCAGTGTATAAAAGGGATGCATTGGATCACAAGTGGCAGTCAGCAGCAGAAGCGGACTGAATATGGGTAAATCCAAGGATTTGATCGACTTTGAGCATTTCACAAACCGCGAACCTCCTCGTGCAACAGTTATGCCAAAACACAATCTCCAACAAACACAACGCTGGACGAAACAGGGCCGCGGATGAACGAGTCCAACGGTGACTGGCACGAACCATCCACAGCAACAGGACGGGAACAGCCCAACAAATTGCAGCGCAGTTCAATGAGGCAGCAACCCATTTTGGAGCACACGGTGCGGCGTACGTTGCACCGAGCTGGGTTTAACAACAGGCAGCCAGTACGGGTACCGTCGCTGTCACCGCAAAATAAGAAAGCACGCCTGCTATGAACACTGGATGAGTGGAAGAAGGTCGCCTGATCCGAAAAATCGCGGTTCCTACTTCATCATGCAGACGACAAACTAGGCAGACGAGGCCATGGACCCATTCTGTCAGCAGAAACCCGTACAGGCGGATGGAGGAGGAGTGCCAGTCTGGGGTGTCTTCTCTTGGGACACACGGGATCCTCTGATATCCGTAGACACATCCCTGAATGCGACACACTCCTGAACATTGTTGGCGATCAGGTGCACCCGTTCATGATGACTGTGTTCCCTTGTGGTGACGGACAGTTTCAGCAGGACAATGCTCCCTGTCACCGTGCTCGAATGGTCTTGGGCTGGGTCGAACGAGAAACATGACCTTCAGTGGCCAGCTAGGTCGAACGATCTCAACCCGATCGAGCATTTATGGGATGAAGTGGAGAGAACCATCCGACGCCTTCCCATCCTACCGTCCAATCTGCACAATTTAAGGGACGCTGTAATGTCAGCCTGAGCTGCTATTCCTCCCTAATGGTTTCAACACCTTGTTGAATCCATGCTAGTACGTATTCAGTCAGTTCTCGCTGCTAAAGGAGGCGCAACACGCTATTAGCAGGGTGTCTCTAATATACTGGTCGTTCATTGTATGTTTAGTTCAACAATTGCTTGTCAGTTGTTGAAGCATCCAGGAAATATTCTTGGTAAAAAGTGTAGCCCTTCTGAATTGTCAGCTAAAAATTGACAATGAGAAGTAGCCAAGGGGATTAGGATATGAAATGACCAAAACTGGTCTTACATTTTTTTTTTTTAAAGAAGCTCCCGTTTTCAGCTTTCTTGCCAGTGATCATGCCTTCTTGCCAACCGAACGCATACAAGAAATTTCAATTATAACTAACGCAATCTGTCTCCATTATTACACCAAATTGTTGGGAATGATCTAGGGCATCCGCATCCGTCTTCCTTCAGTCCGAGCAAATTAAGATGATAAACATCTTCCGTCTGCATCTAGAGGAGGTAGCAGTCGTTAAGACCTTAAAAATGATTGTGTATACAAATAAACAAAGTTGGTTGATGTAAAATTTAAAAACTGTTAAAATGCCTAAAGATTGGAAATAATGTTGGACAGAGTTAGGCCTATGGATATATAATAAGGATCTCAAAAACCATTTTTGTAAGTGCAAAAGCCAGAGTAGAGTGGTGTTTGTGGCAGCACCACTGAAGACCATAATATAGAGCAGAATGAATCGGGGAATTATGCAGTAGTATTAAAGTATGAGGTAGGAGAAATTTGAGAAAAGAGATTATGCCTTCTCTTTTGTTAGTGTGCAAATCCCATGTTAAATCATCAGTTATGTGTAAGCCTGAATATTTGAAAGAGCTTGTGTCAGATAACAATCAGGAATTATATTAAATGGGCAAAAAAGAGGTAACATGGAAGTTTGTTACATTGATAATGAATCATATACTTTATTTTGTCTAAATTTAGAGTTCAAAGGGTTGGCCGAATTCCAGAAGCTTAGAAAGAAAGAGTACGGTTAAGTGAGGTTAAAAGACTGGTAATATTGGGATCAGAAAACAAAAAAGCACTGTCGTCTGCGCATAAAATAAGAAAAGTAGAAGATAAAACACAAGTTAAATCGTTCACAAAAAGCGTGAATAAAAGCGAAAAAGGTTGAATTCTATGAGCTCATAACAAACTGTATCAATGCTCCGTTTTGAAGTGAATCAATGTTGCGTTCTGAACAGCAACTCATTACTATACGTGAACTTGGAAAAGCGAAATAAAAACAATTTTTCAAAGATTTTTGAAAAAGTAGGGCGAGTGGAAATGGGGGGATGATTATGATAGTCATTAGGATCACCTTTTTAAGAATATGAACTATTATGGCATTTTAAGAGTGTTAGGTAATGCCCCTGCTACAAGAGAGAAATTCAATATGTGAGCTAAAGGTGGTGATAAACAAGAGTTAACAGCTATGATGACGTCATCATGCAGACCAAGAGGGTCAGTAGGAAGAAGTGGATTTTAGGTCGGAGATCATTTTTAGAAATTTCATCTGGGTTAGTAGGAACAGCGAAAAAAAGAAAATGAAGGGATAGGGATAGTGAACGCGTAAGCACGCATAGAATTCTGGGAAGGGGAATTAAATGACAAAAGCATATTAAGAAATTCCGTTATTTTCGAGGAATTTAGGTTGTGAGGGTCGGAAAAGAGGGTGCAAGGGGAGGAGGAGGAGGAGGTATTAGGGAGAAAGTTGTTAATTGCATTTCATTTTATTTTCATTGATTAGACATTATTTTCCGAAATAAGTGAGGAAAATTTATTACATCATGTTTGGAGGTTATCTGCAGTTTATATTTAAGTATTTATAAGTGAGCATACTAATTACGAGGGACGTTCAAATTTGACCTGGACTTTATCTTCTATATATACAGGGTGTTTTTGAATTGAGTACAGATTTTTTGGGAGATGATAGAAGAGGTCCTTAGAAGTATTTTTTGTCATATGAATATGGGGTCCCCGCAGCTCCGTTTACTTACAATACTGCATTGAACAATCAAATGACACTGGGGTGCAGTGTGCGTTGATAGGCCTAGATTATTTTATTTTTCACAATTAACACAAGCAATCTACTGTATGATTTTACAGTAATTGTTCGAAATGACCGCCATTTGCTTCATAGCACAATTCGCAACGCCTTATGATGGATTGATGTACGCGTGGAAACAGCTGATTAGCACGGTCGCTGATGTCACCTGCTGCCGCGACAACACGAGCCGCCAATTCTTCTTCGGTATCTACGGGTTCGGAGTACACCATTGATTTTATGCTTCCCTATAAAAAAAATCCATCGGTGTGAGATCTGGCGATCTCGGTGGCCAAGCAACTGGTCCGCCACGACCAATCCAACGACTAGGATATGTCTCGTTTAGGTAATCTCTAACCGCTCTTGTGTAATGCGAAGGTGCGCCGTCCTGTTGAAACCACATCAAATGTCTGGTCATTAGTGGAACATCTTCAAGAAGACCAGGGAGCTCCTCCTTCAGGAAACCAAGGTATGTTTGCCCGTTAAGACGGTATGGTAGGAGATATGGCCCAATCAGGACATTGTCAATCATGCCAGCCCAAATATTCAACGAAAAACGATGCTGAAAACTGTTAACATGTGTTGCACATGGGTTGACATGAGAATACAGATGACTACTGTAGCTATTGAACATTCCCTCTCGCGTAAACGTTGCCTCATCTGTCCACAAAACCATGGAAGGAAAGTCTGGAATCCTATTCCGTTGCTGCATAAACTATTCCGCGAAAGCACGCCGGGGACCATGATCATTGGCACATAATTCCTGCACCTTTCGAAGCTTGAACGGATGTTGCAGGTTGTCATGTAAAATGTTCCATACAGTGGTATGACTAGTATTCAGAGCAGCTCCGACCGCACGAGTACTTGTCGATGGATTTCGGTTAAACCTTTCCAAAACTTCATCCTCTAATTCAGTGTAGCGTAACCACCGACGACGTCCACGCTGATGATTATCATGAGCGAATGCGCCTATTTCTCTTAGACAACGATCTACTGCACGAAATGTTCGTGAATTGGGAAGAATTCTGTTGGGATAACGTTCAGCATACAAACACCTTACACCATCCATGGTACCAGCAGCACCGAGACACAGATGCATGTCTGCATAATCATTCCATGTAAAACGATTCATATTGTTTGTTTAACTTTACACATGTAAAAAGTACACCAAGTGAACTTTTTAAAACAAATCTTTACCTACTGCTTTCCCAGAATGAGATTAGTTCATTTACATCTGTTTCTCAATTATTTAATCGCTATGGAATTACCACAATCTATCAGTTATATATCAGCAATTTAGCTTCCTTTACTTATAAGGCAATTTCTCGCCAAATATCTCTTTCTTCCCCGCTTCCTATTCAATATCGCAGAGAACTTCACCCATATCCTACACGTTCCGCTCATTTGATAAATATCCCTTTGATACGAACGAACTACCAATCTCGCAGTGTTTCATTCGCTGCCATTAAGCTCTGGTCCTCCTTACCTATCGATTTGCGCCTTTCCCCGAACATCGCCATCTTCAAATTCAGATTAAAAAATTTTTTATATAACTCCTAACCAAACTAACCCACTAACCCTTTGTTTTCTTTTAATTTGCTTTCATTGTAATAACTGAATTTTGTTTGTATACTTTTTGGACCTAGTTCATTATTATTAATTTTAATTTTTTAATCACAATTGGTAATTTTATTCTCTATCCAGGGACCTAACTTGTCGGCTATTTGGCCATACTGGCCCTGGATAGGCAATTGTTTTTGTAACAAATAAAATAAAATAAAAATAAATAAATAAAATAAATAACTAAAAAAGCTATTAAAACAACACATTAGCATGAAATGTAATATTAAGTATTAAACTCGTGTGGATTATTTCCTTTGGTTGACTTTGGTTGACATATGGACTAATCGTATTTTACAAAGGAATTGGATACCATGGAATCTCCTTGACGAAGTTTGTCCTAAGACTTTTCAACAAACAAGCACGTGCGCCTTGAAATTTCTTTGCAAACAATTACTTTAAAAGTTATTACAGTAGATTGCTTGTGTTAATTGTTAAAAATAAAATAAACTTGGCCTACCAACGCACACTGAGTCCTGGTGTCATTTGGTTGTTCAATGCAGTACTGTAAGTAAACGGACCTGCGGGGACCCCATGTTCATATGACAAAAAATACTTCTAAGGACCTCTTCTATCATCTCCCAAAAAATCTGTACTCATTTCAAAAACACCCTGTATAAAGAAGGATGTTTGTTTGTGGTTTTATTTGTGGGTTTGTGGGTTTGTTTGTTTGTTTTTTATACAAATCTACAGTTTTATTCCGATCTCGATAAAATTTCGCATACATGACCTTCAAAGCATGAGGAAGGTCACTGTCTACCTCAGATTTCGAAAAAACAATAATTATTGATAAAAAAACGATTTTCAAGGTTATGGCAGGGCATATTAATGAGAAATATCTCATGACCAACAATGCAAGACAAAGTTTTTGCAACAATAACTATCAACAATAGTATCAATACGCAATTCACAAACACTCTGCACGAACCAACAATATATGTCTCATGAACAACAATGCAAGAGTTTGCGCAATATAGAATTCAATGCATAGAATTCCTGTTATTCAGGCTTTTCTTAGAAAAGAGAATTCTAGGTACTTAACAATGTCTTGAAAGTCATTAAAAATGATCAGTAAGTGGATATAATGAGTTAGCAGACTATTTAGAAAGAGTGAAAGACGATAGAGGCAGCACTCCTTTGGCTCCGTGCTGTATTGATCAAATGGTATGCAAGAGGTCCATCTTTAATTTAGCTTTTTGAGGTTGTTCTGTTTACCTACAAGCGTAATTATCCCGGGCAACGCCGGGTCCTCTGCTAGTCTATCTATATATATATATATATATCTATCTATATATATAAAGAAGGATGTTTGTGGGTCTGTGCGTCTGTGGGTGGGTCTGTGTGTGGGTCTGTGGATCTGTGTGTACGTTTTTTATACAAATCTACAGTTTTATTCCGATCTTGATAAAATTTCGCATATATGACCTTTAAAGCATGAGGAAGGTCACTGTCTACCTCAGATTCCGAAAAAATAATAAATATCGATAAAAAAATCGATATTCATGGTTATGGCAAGGCATATTAATGAGAAATATCTCATGGCCAACAATGCAGGGCAAAGTTGGTACAACAATAGGTATCAACAATGGTATCAGCACGCAATTCACAAACACACTGCATGAACCAACAATATATATCTCATGACTAACAATGAAAGGAAACGTTTGTGCAAGTGTAATTATCCCGGGCAACGCCGGGTACCTCTTCTAGTATATATATAAAGAAGGATGTTTGTGGATTTGTGGATTTGTGGGTTTGTTTATGGGTTTGTTTTTTATACAAATCTACAGTTTTATTCCGATCTTGATGAAATTTTGCATACTTCACCTTCAAAGCATGGGGATTTCGAAAAAATAAAAATTATTGATAAAAAATCGATATTCATGGTTATGGCAAGGCATATTAATGAGAAATATCACATGATCAACAATGCAAGGAAACGTTGTACAACAAAAGGTATCAACAATGGTGTAAACACGCAATGCACCAACACTATGCATATATCAACAATATATATCTCATGACCAACAATGCAAGGCAAAGATTGTGCCACATAGGTAAGTTTCAATTTGTAACAATGCATAGAATTACTGTTATTCAGGCTTTTCTTAGAAAAGAGAGTTCTTAGTACTTAACAGTTCTTGGAAATCTTTAAAAATGATCAATAATTGGAGATAATGGAGAGTTAGCAAACTATTGAGAAAGAGTGGAAAGACAACACAGGAAGCACTCCTTTAGCTCCGTGCTGTATTCAGCAAATGGTAAGCAAGTAAATAGAAGAATCGGCAACCACTAGACTACACAAAGTGATGAATGGCCAAGTTTTGCTTCAAGACATCGAGAGAAGAGTGGGAAATGCAACAACATCAAGTGTACATCTAAAGTAAGATTACGTGAGTAAGAAATTATTTAGACTAGCAGTGGCATCCTTGGAGAGGCCCATTCATTGTGAGCCTTTTAAAAATTTTTTTTTCGAATTTTCATTAAGAATATTGCTGTCTTATTTCTAAGCGTTTTCATGTGTTTATTTTTAAGATATGTTTGGATTTCAAGTGCTACCAAATAAGCTAGGTGATAACCCCCGTGTGGGTCGGACTTTTTTTTTATTAAATTTTGCAATTTCATAAAAATACATTTTGACTGTATTCTGTGGGAATGTGCATATTTTGGAAACTGAGATGCTGATAATGGACATGGAAGCATTACGCTATCTACATGTCCTTAGGGCTGGTTGGAGCAGTACCCAGTTCGCGGGCTGGGACTATCTTTCCTACTGGCGTATGATCGTTAAAGATTAATAAATGAAATTGGTTGAAATTGATTGGGACTATCTTTCCTACTGGTGGCGCAATTGGTTGGCGCATCTGCACGGTGAGCAGAAGGTTCCTGGTTCGATCCCAAGCTGTGGAATTTTCTTTCCTATTTTTCACCAATACAGTCAAGAAGAGTTTAGATAAAGTCCGGGTATAACACTTAGAATTCCTGCTTTTCGTATTTTTCGTAGAATGGATAGTCCCTTTGCTCTGTGTTGCATTGATTGACTTAGTATTTAACCAATTTGGAGTTATAATTTAATTTTTTGAGATTGTTCTGTTCACCTACAAATGTAATTATCCCGGGCAACGCCGGATACCTCTGCTAGTGTATATAAATTCAGGAAACTACAAATCACACACAAACAAACAAACAAACACACACACAAACACACACACACATCGCACACACACTAGATATTTCTCAAAGAACTCTCCTTGCTTCTGTACACATTTTTTTCAGCGTTTTGGGAGCATCTGGATAACGGTTCTGTAGAAATCTTCAGGCTGATGTCAAAACTTGTCTGGACAGCTTTTTTCACTTCCTGATTGGAGCCGAACCTCTGCCCTGCCAAGAACTCATTCAATGGTCCAAAAAGGTGATAGGTGCAAGGGGATGTATGGAGGATGTGGTAAGATGTCCCATTTGAGTTCCATCAGTTTGTCCATAGTCAGTTTAGCTGTATGCTCTGGCATTGTCGTACAGAAAACAATACCACTGGTAAGGAGTCCTAAGCGCTTGTTCTTTAGTGCCAGCTTTAGGGACGTCCTCACGCTGTCACAGTAGTAGAATGCAATAATGGTTCGACTTTCTTTCAAAAAATCGACATGAATGATACTCTTAATATCCCAGAATACAGTCGCCATAACTTTTATTGCTAACAGTGTCATCTTGAATTTCTTGTGTCGTGATGAGTCAGTGTTTCGCCACTCCATGCTCGCATGCTTGCTTTCAAGAGTATGGTGATGAATCCATGTCTCGTCGGTGGTCACAACACGCCTTAGGAAGCTCTCACCTTCCCTGTCATATCGCTGCAGCAGCATGGAACAGATTTCCACCCGGGTGGTTTTGTGATTCTTGGCACAGATCTTGTTGAATTTCAGCTTATCGTGGATGATGGTCTTCACACTGCCGGTGCTGATATTCAGTATTGAAGCCAATTTTCAAACATGAATGCGCCTGTTGTCCCTTATCAGCTTATTTGTTCGTGCGATGAAGCCATCAAGGAGAGCAATTACTGGCCTTGCCTTATGAGGTTCATTTTCAGTGGATTCTCGCCCTCCTTCAAACTTTTGACACTAAATTTCCCAGACTCGTTGAACTGTCTTTGAAGTCTCTGATGAATTTCACATGCTTTCACATCTTCGTTGTGGAGAAACTTGATTATTATTCATTGTTCCACTTTGGTCAACACATCGCCATCCGCCATTTTGTTTAAACAAAAAATCGGTTGTCATGGCAACTGGATTAGTGATGCTGCATTTGCATGGCATGCGGTAGATGGCATCCTAACAATGAAAGTTTAGATTTACAACAACGAAATTTACAAAAAATAAACTCCAAGTCAAATTAAGGGGAGGCCTTGGCCTGGTGGGCTTTCACTGAAAACTAATTTCAGGGAAGTTAAGCAACATCAGGCACGGCTAGTCACTGGATGGGCGAGTATCAGTGAGACACGATCGTTACCCCAGCCCCTGGCTGCTGCGACCAACATGCAGCAGTCGTTAATCCAGGTCCATCCAGGGACCCAACTCGTCGGTTTCTGGCCATTTAGGTCCTGGATAGACGTATTGAATTATAATATACAAATTAAAAAAAATTTGAATGCCCCTCGTACGTTTGGCATTTTTGATCATAATATGTACACAGTTGGATAACGTTGTAAATTTAGCGTCAGTCTGGGGACTTAGGTTATGTCGATGCTTACGATATAGTTCTTGATTATGTGAAATTAGACGTAATATGTGGGGATTTAACTAATTTTTATTAAATGGCTTAATAGCTTGCGCAGAAAGCTAGTATAAACAGAGAAATATGGGTTGTAGCCAAGCCTGAACTTTGCCAAAAATTTATCAAAGAGCAAATTCACATCGGAAAGGTTACAAAAAATTTCGTTCCAATTAGTAATTGTAAGGAAAGAGAAAAATATAGCAATATACCAATTCGAGGGGGTGCATCGAATGAAAAGACAATGAATGTTGAGCGTGAGCTAAATTTTGTAGGAGATAAATTGATCTGAAGGTAAAGTGATATCTGATATTGAAATTTCGAGGGTGCCATCATGATATTCACTATCAAAACTTGAGTAACATTGATCGATAATTGTAGAGTTGTTGTCAGCCATGAAATAATGTGTAAATGAGCATACAGTAGAATTAAGACCCACTCGAAGCATTGTGTCTGTTAATAAATTGAGATTGAGTGAAGACTTATGAAATTCAAGGTTAAAGTCACCAGTCATAATTACAGATTTATTATACTGTTTGAGGTCCAAAAGCAGTGTTGAGAGGATGTTATAAAAGGTTAAAATTGGCTAGAGGGAGGATGGTAAACAGTTATAATACAAAGGGTAAAATTGAAGAAAAACATACCAAGTTTTTTTATTACATCAAAGACACTGTTTACTCTTTATGAACCACCGATGCCAACAACTCTGCAAGAACCTAAAGAATGCAGTTGTGCAGCTTTAGGAACCATTGATAGTGTGATACTATAAAATGTGTGGTACGAACTTGACTATAGATTAGATGTTTTTCGTGTAACAAATGGGTCACAGTTCAACATTTGTAACTGAAAAAAAACTTGGTATATTTTTCTTTAATTTCGTGTATCACTTATTGTAATATGTGTAATAGTTTCGAAAAGATAAATTTTTAAAATCCGGTCATATATTTGCGCTAACCCTGTATTGTGCTTGTTACTTACTAAAAGGTCAAAAATTCATAATCATCTGTAATTATAGAGTATTCAATAAAGAAAGTATATTGAAGCTAGTTTGATAGGTAAGTGACAATGCCTCCTCTTCTCTTAGACGAACGATGACAGTAAGATAAGGGATATCAGATGAAGAACGATGACGAACGAGTCCATGTCTCCGTAGTTATTACTTGAGGGATAAAAAGAATGTCGTTAGGGAAGTGAATGTTTAAATATGCTAAGAAAAGGAAAGCTAGTTCATGATAAGGGAGTTTAGTAAAATGTTAAAGCCAGAAAGAGGGATGAGGCCTTTGTGGGCCGTCATTAAGATAATGAGCTTAAGTGACCAAAATATAGAGACGGTGGGTCAGATGGGCAGAAAAGAGAAGAGGAATAAATAAAAAAACAACTAACGTAACAATCAAATCAAAATTAGATAATCAGAATAAAGAATGAAAATTTTTTAAGTTGCGCAGGATCATCCTGCCATCCCTGGATTCTTCACAATGACTCTTCCCCCGAAGGTCCAAACTTGCTATGTACAAGTTTGAAGTAGTACACAATGCAATCAACTGCATTGAAGTTTGAAGTAGTACACAATGCATTCATTTTATAAATAAGGCTTTCATTTCAGATCTGATGGAATATCTAAGCAGATGATGCCACAGTATATAGAAAGATTAAGGGGAGTGTTAACATCCACTACAAGTCTCCGAGCTTGGAGGTAACAAGAATATTTTGCCCGAAATCCATATTGTTCAGTTCGGATAACGTATTGGCTCTACAGAATTCAATGAATCTTTGAGAAATATCTTCGCTAAGACCTTAGAAATAGAAGGCACCACGCTGATGGGGCTGTAGCTTATAGGGTTTGCAGGAATTTGATGGGCTTAGGGATAAATAGGACAACAGACTGTTTCCAAGTAACTGGGAAGTAACAGATATTCCAAGTCATTAAAAATTTTAGTGGTACAACCGATTACATTTTCCAAAACTTTCTGAAGGCATTGTTTTTAATAGTAAATATTGAAAATTATAGTAAAGAAAATTCCACAGCCTGGACTCGAACCAGGGACGTTCGGGTTACCGTCCCGATGCTCTAACCACTAAGCCACCGTGGACATGGAAGCTGACGCTATCAAACATGTCCTATGGGCATAGGTTAAAGCACGGCTCCTTGTTCGCAAGCCAGGACTATCCTCCAAAGATCATTTTCCAATTATTATTATAATATTATTCGCCATTTAATAGTAAAGATAGTCCTGGCTTGCGAACAAGGAGCTGCGCTTTAACCTATGCACATAGGACAAGTTTGATAGCGTCAGCTTCCATGTCCACGGTGGCTTAGTGGTTAGAGCATCGGGACGGTAACCCGAAGGTCCCTGGTTTGAGTCCAGGCCATGGAATTTTCTTTAGTATTTTTCACTATTTATTCATCAATATCAGAGATAATGGCGTGAAAAAATCCTCCAAAGATCATTTTTCAATTGTTTTTAATAGTGTTTTTACTTAGTGCCTTCTTTTTCTTGAGTTTCTTTAAACAATTTTGAATCTCGCCTATCTGAATACTAGCTAAACCAGTGCGACTTACATTCGACAGAAAAAAAGAAAGTCATAATGCATATTTTTGAAGTTTTGCCTATTTGTCTAAAAATTATGTATCATTCGGTCATTTTGCCGTTTGGTTAGCTCGCTGAGAGTCGCTTTTCTCCGTCTCTGGGAACTTCATATATACTACTGCACCTCACATATTTTCTCATATAAAAAAAATCTTGAAAGGACAGCAACTTCTGCACTTCTTTCTGTAAAATAAGTTGAATTGATCGCCATAACTTTTATTTGTCGTTCAGATTGGTCATCCCCACATGCAACTTGAGAACTGGCTTGAGAGATTTTGGGCCTAATTTTCATTATCTGTTTAAGCCAGGACATTTTATTAAGGTTTATCTAAATTGGCGTGTTTCTTTTTTCTTCAAGTATGCTTTAATTATATTATTAAAAACCTAAAAAGAACTGAATAATAAATTATAAATAGTAATAATAATAATAATAATAATAGTAATAACGACAAATTACTTTGCTGAAACATTAATGAGAACAAACAAATTCATTTACATAATCTAAAACGCGCCAATAGGCGTACTTATAAATTTAAAAATTTGAAACAATCCGGCTACTGGAGCCTTGTACATATAATTGTAGCTAATTGATCAAATAGTGCTTAAAAATCATATTAAAATCTAAAAAGGAATAGAATAATAAAGTATATTATTTCCTCTTTAAAAGCGTAAATATCCGTTCAGTCATTATGATCATTTTACAAATGTTCAAGGCGAAAGTGTCTTCGCTAAATGCAAAATTCCGATAAAGAAAAGGATTACAATTTTTGCCGACAGATGTCGCTTTTATTCATAGGTCCTTTACCGCCGACTCAATTATCAAAATTAATTATGATTCTTTCTTGCTACGGTTCATAATCTATGTTCTTAAACAAATAGAATTCTTTCTACACTATTATTCAGGCCATAGCAATGAAATTATTTCTTTTAACTCTAACTTATTTAGTGAAGCAGTGTTTTGCTGCCATTGTGAAAAGACTCGAAATTGATCAGCCATGAACGACAACAACGCACTGGCTAGCCGACTTTTCTCATTTTTTCTGTTAAATGATAGCCAATCATAAACAATCTCTATTTCTAAAGCCACCAATCATAGCAACAGAAACGACAATAACGCTTTGTTATTGGATAGTTTAAATTTTCAAATTTCAAAAAGCCTTAAATGTTAACGCCTAAGCAAATCCTCGAATGTTAGTAGATTATGTTTGATCACACGATGGCTCTAGCTGCCGCCGTTGAATGATAATTTTAATATGCGCAGTAAGTCATCTCATCAATATGCTTTGTCTGGATTTTTACCCATGAAGCACTTGTTCTACTATAGTAATGGCGGAGATATCGTTGAAATGTGGAAAGCGTATTAAAAGTCTTAATATAAAACAAATTGCATCCGAGTCGACTATTCTGCGTCATTTTTTAATTTATTAATTTATTAATTTCATTTATCTATTTAAAAGGAAAAACAAAAATAGAAATTAAATATAAATACGAAAACAATGTTTTGAAAACGAAAGCGGATGTTCAAAGGAATAGGTAAGCGATTTACTTCCCGTTAACGACTACTGGCTGGCGTCAGAAATGATGTCATCATGTCGTTCAACTTATGTGGCGGCAGCTATAGTATTGTAATACAATGAAATTGCCCCAACAACAAGGAGTTATCCGACCTTATACATATTTAGTTATCCGACCTTTATAGGGGGATTCGTCTACCTCCAACTAGTAAACGATTAGATGCATGCTCACAAGACATGACCATTTCGGTTGATACAGGGGGTGCGGCTATTCAGTTGACACCTGTGCGAGATATTCCATGCAATAGGGAGGAAGTGACTGCATCGTGAACGTACAGTACTGTAATCCACACAATGGTCTCAATGCCGCGACGACGACAATGATAACTGATAACCCAATTAACTGACTTTGAACGAGGTCGGATTATTGCCCTCTCCGAGGCTGGATGGTCAACCAGACGGATTGCTGTCCAGGTGTCGCGGGACACACGCATAGTAGGCCGATGTTGGAGGCAATGGCGATAGGACGGCATACATGCCAGAAGACCAGGCTGTGTGGCCCAAAGAAGCATGTCAGCTCGTACCGATAGGCAGATACTGCGAACAGCGCTAGCGGACAGAACCATCACCCTGCCCCAAGTGCGCGACAACATCACTATTCCATGTACTGCTTCAGTGTCAATAGCGACAATAGCACGCCGATTACACACCGCTCAATATCTGCCAGGTGTCCATTTTTGTGTCTTCCTTTGACACCTGAGCACCGCATGATATGACTGCAATGGTGTCATGAACGAGTAGGCTGGCAGAAGGAATGGCACCTGGCGATCTTCAGTGATGAATCCCGCTTTTGTTTGGACACCAACGACAGGTGCGGATGGGTGTGATGCGGACCATTGGAACGTGCCAAGGAACAATGCATCCTGTATTGCCATTGTGGACCAACATCCGGGATCATGGTCTAGGGTGCCATTGGCTATGATACCAGAATACTTTTAGTCACCATTCTAGGTACCCTGACAGCAGCACGGTACGTCACAGAGATTTTGCAGCCTATATTACTGTCCTTTCTGCACAGCATACCCGGCGCAGTCTTTCAGCAAGATAATGCCAGAGCAAATCAGCAATGAGTTGTGCTTTATCTTGGTCATTAGTTATAAAATTTCCATTGGTCGCTAAAAGCGGTGGTATGTTCATGACTTTTTTGTTCTGTAAGGCTCGAATCATGCACCAGATTAAAATGTCCTGGGTTGACAAATTCTTTACCTACTCATTCCATCATTCGTTAAAAAGTTTATTTACTTCCTCATATACTCTTCTCGTTTGTCGATTATATTTGTTTTTAAGCCAAGGCTCTCGAGTTCGGTGACACTTATACTTTTGGTCCTATAACTCTCTGCCCTATACTTATACTTTTGGTCCTATAACTCTCTGCCCTATACTTTTGGTCTATTTAGATACTTGATTGTTGGAGTGACATCGAGGTGGTTAGGCCACTTCACATCTGCTGGAGAAACACTAGCATCGAAAAAGTATTACTAGCTGTGCCATCGAGTAATACGTATGGTAAAGCTTTCAGCATTAATGTCTATCTCTTCGGACTGTGCATATCTTTGTGTAGTTCACTGTCGTTTTTGAGAAGATTTCTGAAGACTTTCCAATTGCTTTTTACGCCCCATTTGTTCTCTGAAGTCAATATCTATATTATCAAAATTTAGTGCGACCACTTTATGATCTGAAGGTAAATCATCAACAGTAAAAATATCGAATGGCTTATAGAAACCTTTCAATAACACAGTGTGGAGGACATCACTTGTAGGTGAGTGGTAACAGTAATACGTAGCGTTTAAAGGACCTATCGCAATGATATCAGTTTTGCTCTGTATATATCCATATAATATGACATTAGTGAGTGCTTAGCATTCATGTCCCCTGGCATTATTGTTGGGATATTCCCAGGAGTAGCTCGCCGAGCTCACCAAAATTGATTTTAAGCTTGGGAGAGTCGTAATGAGCCACAAGACTTTATATCACCAATAGTTATATTTGTGATAATAAGAGAAGCAACCTCCACACCAGCATACATTCGAATGCGTTTTTTAACGATAATCGCTCTATCTTCAGATAAGGCCTTCACAATAACCAGTGAGTCTGATGTCTTGGCCTGGCTTTGCAAGTCTCTCATAGAGAAATGCCACATTTATATCCCATTTAATTAAGTAGTTATAAAACTCAATACACCTCTGGGGAATTCCCCTGGCATTCCATATCGTCGCTGATACTGCAAAATGTCCTATGTTGGAAAACCAAATTTTTCAGGACAAAAAACATGTTGACTTGCCAAATTATCACAGGAGAAACACGTACATTTGAGAACTAAGCAAGTTTTCACTAATTGACGTTTTCAACTCGTTAAATACATATAAACGAAGTCCTAATTATGTTTCACCGCTGATGCCCAAGGACGCGCATTCGACCATAGCTGAGGAAGACGAGGATTTTTTCAGGGGGAAAATCCTGAGATCACGTACTTCCTTCAGAAGGGAAGCAAAGCCGTTAGTCCCGTGTAGTCGTTTGCCGGCTGCATGTTAAAGAACCCTTGCGAGGCAAAATTTGCGGCCCCTATAACGCCATCCTGAAATGACCATAGCAGTTGAAAAGGACGTTAATATCAAACAAACCAAACAATCCAACTTTTCCCCACTACATATGTCTTATTGCTACCTAAATTTCTTAAATTTTCCCATATGTCCTATTGAAACTAAACATACGACCTATTCTGGAAACGGAATATAAACATATGTCCTGTTTTAAAATAATGTTAATAAAAACAAAAGACAAATTATAATAGATTATATTTCCAGCAAACACAATAAAGTTTTTATTCATTAATGACTAGAAACTTGTTCACATGACAAAAGAAAATAGTTATTCTAGTCCCAACTATTATAGGATTAATGCAACACTACTGCATTCATTTATGTAAACACCAAAAATACGAAGGCCTTATATGGTACCATAGCATAACATAATACTTAGAGTTGTGACCTTGGGACTTGATAATACACATGAATAAAGAGTTTGTTTCTATCTTATTCAATTCTTCAGAGATGGGGACACGCTCCTCCTTTCTTTGGCACACACTAGTGGGCAACATTGTCATAAAATGAGTGGTAATCAGTCTCCTTAACTGTTTTCAAGTTTTGGAGGTCAAAATAATTCCTGTCTGCGATTTCCGGTTGTTTAGTATATAGTGGCTTAACCTGGACAGTGTCATTATTGGATGTTTTAGCTCTTCTTGGTAAATTCTGACTGTGAATCTTGTAACTCGAGCTTATACTGTATCGTGGTGTTTGTGGTGTACTTCAGGGCACATACAGGATCGCCTTTTTTGTTGCCTGGATGGATGCGGTTGTACATTCCATGCACAAATATTTGGAAATCCTTTAAGATAAACAACCTTGTAAGGTTCAGGGTTGGTTCGGCTTGCTCATTGGATATACATATTCTTGGTCCAGTAGATGTCCTTGTTTTGGATCTTCTTTTCTATCATCGAATGGGTAGCATCTATTTCCGTTCTTCCATTTGAATGTGCCCTACTTCGAGATACTTTTGGGAAATATCAATCTTTGTTATTACTGCAAGGTTCAATAGTGCATTTGATACACCTACATTTCTATTCTGATATGAGCACCTGTTAGTCCAGATGACAATCTTTTCAGACTGGTATTTTTCAATTTCTTTTTTAAGAAAGGAGCAGATGAGTGAAGCAAAGACATCAGTCTCCAGACTCCCCTGGCCCTCATGCCAGACATGGCAGGTGACTTCGTGATTGTCCAGATTGAAGAGTGTGATTGTGTGTTTTGAGTTTTGTTTTATAGTAACATGATAGCGCATTATTTTTGGGGCAGATTAAAACTGCTTGAAAATCTGCACAGTAAACAAGAAACTTTGGATCCTTGGATGCCTCTTCCTTGTCTCTGTTTTTTTCCAACCGTGCATTTTCCTTTCATTTCAGATGAGCTTCACAGACGTCTTTTTGTATTGTATTGGATCCAAGTTTAAACTACAGACACTTTAGACACTCATCCTTTTTGGCTGGTATAAGCCGATTTTCAAATGAGTCATTTCATTTTCAAACATTTTCCAGCTGAGAGATTGCATAATTTCGGAGCATGAAATCTTCTGATACTCCTTGAAGAAATCAGATTTCGTTGTCCATATCGGCTCTAGTAACAACTTGGATGCTGTAGCCTGACAGTAATTAGACTTTATTTATAGGTCATTCAGTGAGGTCATAGCTTCAGAAGGAGGCTTCTTCTGCTGAAGTTCATTGTCTGTAGATTGGTGCTTGTTTTTTCCTTTAGGACCCATTTTCTGTACACAATTTTCACCAACAGCAAATGTTGATAAAAACATTTTTTGCATACACAAATCATGTTGTTGCTTGTTTTAAGGTGATATTTGAATAAAATCGACTTTCTGGATGAGTCTGCATCTGTTGTTTATCTTCTAAATCGAGGTTTAATGCTGTTGACAAGGGAATGCACGAAGGCCTGTCTTTTGTTTCAGGTAAGATCCTTCCAGTAGTAACTGAACATCTCACTTCTCTGTTCATCAGTAATACCAGTACTTTCACATTATTTACAATTACATAAAGGTTTCATAAATCTCCCTTCTCTCATCACCACTTGCTCATACTTGCCGTTTTCTCCTTCATAAAACCCATGTAGCTTTCCCCTTTTATCTTATTTACTTCTCTCTTCCATTCTCAACTTTTCCGTTTCTCTTTTCTATTATCCCTGCAAAGTGCTACCGCGTCAGAGTCGTCAGTTGAAGAGTTGGGGTTATCTTTCTTGGCACTGTCACAGTTAGTTTCATTTCTCTGGTCCCTTTCAACTGCCTAGGATGGGTCAGATTTATTCTCCCCTTCATCACAGGATGAATCTTCGTCATCATCCCCTTCAGTACTTTCTGCGTTTTCAGCATGAAGCCTTTCTGCCATTGCTTTTGCATAATCCACTACAGCTTCCACTGAAGTTTCTGGCTTAACTGCTACTTCATTTATCGTGCCATCAACAACTTTTTGTTCACGCTCTATTGACATTGTGTCACTCGAGAAAGGTTGCGTTGAGGTATTTTTCTGCATCTTGTTCTGCTACTTTCTTGAGGGCAAGTTCTAACAATACTTTACCTCTGGACATCTATTGAAGGGAAAAATGAAATAAAAACGTTAATAAATAAAACAAATAGATAAGTACCCAGGCAATTTCTCATGTCAAGAGTTAAGTGTCACGTAGATTTAGGGAAAAGTGCGCTAAGTGGAAGCTTAAAGTAATTTGAGGTAAGGTACGGACACAGAGATCGATTAAATATAACAACTATTCTTTATTCAATGAGCGGATATATATTAAGAGAAGGACGAGACACAAGAACCCTGGAATACAATAAATAATAGTTATTAATTAAAAATACAAATTAAATAAAAAATAAAATATAATAAACAAAAATAATTAATCAAAATCAAAATAAAAAGCTGACGTTTCGGATATAGACTATCCTTTATCAAAGTAAAAAAGGATAATTCTCTAAAAGCAAATAGAATATTAGAGAATTATCCTTCAGATCTTTAAAAGCCACATCTCTGACAACACCCCCTCACGATCTGCTTCACCCAATCATATTAAGATCTCAACAACTTCACCTTCAGACCTTCAACACCTTCAGCAAACACCTACATCTACTCCCACCATCCACACAACAACTTCCAATAACAGAACCTCCCCCACTATTCACGTCCGCCAGACCACACACTTATAACACACACAGCTCCACAAAATTACGATCAACACAAAACATATGACTAACAGCCACCCACCCTCCTGCTTTTTTTCAGCTCCGTAAGCTTTGCGACAAATTCTGTACCTACCATGCTCACAAAATCACCTTTTCCCATTACTTTACTCTCGGCACAATCCCTAAAAGTTCGGTCTCTGCCCCCAGCATCCAATTAGGCCCCTTACCCTCTGCCACTCTGTCGCAAGTTCATTCCACTGTGTCTGTCTCTACCCGTAACATCCTTCCTATCCTCAGGAACCATTGCTCGAGCATCTGCACAAGCCTCTTTCAGGCCATCACCCAACACGACTCTCTCCCCTCTCTTAACCCCCCAGATATTGATGCTCTTCATACTTTCATTTGCAAAAAACCTGATTTTCTTTATTCCAATAAGTGTAATAAATTTCAGAGAGACCGTATTTCCTTCCCGAATAAAACCGATTTTCTCTCTAATCCTTTATCCGCCTATATTCTGAACTCCCTGTCTAAAAAGGATCCACTTCCCTCCAACAGCTCTAACTCTTCCACTCCTGGCACAACCGCGGTTATTAATCTTTCGACCATTAAAATTTCATCTCTCGAAATCAGAATCCTTTCTAAAGGCCTTTCCTTTTGTCCCACTCCTAATATCATTGACACTTTTGATATCATTTCCTCTCTCGATAACTTCAGCTGTGCCCTCAGATCCCTTCTATACCTCTGCTTGAATCCTTCTAATACTACTCTCGCTATCAGCTCAACCCCAGCATCTAGACTCATCCTCATGATATCAATCCTGAACTTGAAGTTTACATCAAGTCCATACAAAATGACATCCTCTCCATTACTAAAATTATTAAAACAACTCTTCGTAACCTCACCAATAACAAATTTCTTTGTATCAAACGCCTTAGTAATAACCCTGATATAACAATTAAGCCCGCAGACAAAGGGGGCACTATTGTTGTTATGAACACCTCTGACTACATTAACGAAGATAACAGACAACTCTCTGATATCACATTCTACAAGAAACTAACCTCCGACCCTACTGACACGTTCAACACCAAACTTAAAAATATCCTCTTTCGGCTTGAATCCTCCTCCCAAATCGATAAAAAAAAACAGTCTCTTCCTCCTTCCTAAATTCAGTTCCCCTGGTCGTTTCTACCTTCTTCCCAAGATTCATAAACCTGGCAATCCCGGCTGTGCAATCATCTCTTGTAACAATACCCTCTGTGAGCCACTTTCTGCTTATGTCGACCACCACATATGCCACATCCCACCCAGTCTTCCTTCCTAGATCAAAGACACTAACGATTTTCTCTCCCATATCCAGCGCCTTAACGACTCTAATTACGATTTTAAGAACGTCTTCCTCTGCACACTTGATGTCTGTTCTCTCTACACTAACATTCCTAAATATGATGGAATTGAAGCTGTTCGCAACAGTCTCGTGGCTAACAAACCTTTCCAAAATCCTTCTACTGACACAATCTGCCTTTTCCTTAACACCATCCTAACCTCCAATTTCTTCACTTTCAACAATGATTATTATATCCAGTCCAGTGGCACTGCTATGGGTTCCAAAATGGCTCCTAACTATGCCAACATTTTTATGGGGGAGGTGGAAACCAAACTGCTTTCCACGTCTCCCTTGAAGCCGTTAGTCTGGCTACGGTATATTGACGATGCTTTCCTGATCTGGCCACATAATGAAGACTCTCTCCTATCTTTTATAATCCACTCTGACTCCATCCACCCCTCTATCAAGTTTTCTCACAATTATTCTATCACAACTGTTTCTTTTTTGGACGTCTCTGTCGCTATCACGAACAACAAATTGTCTACTAATCTCTATAAGAGGCCCACTGACAGGCACAAGTACTTACACTATGATAGCTGCCATCCACGCCATTGCAAGGATAACATCCCTTTAGGTCAGTTAACTCGCATCCATAGAATATGCACTAGTCAGTCTGTCAAGGACTTCCACGCTAACGCCCTTACTCACTCCCTTAAAGCAAGAGGCTACCCCAAATCTGTCATACTCTCTTTTATCTATAAGCATCGCAATTCCTGTTCTAACAACAATTGTAAACCTTCTCCAGCCAAGGCCACACCTACGTTAGTTCTTCCTTATTATCCAACCCTCAATAGTATTAAAAATATCCTAAGGAAACATCAACATATAATTGACAACTCTCCTCTTCTCCATTCCATTCTAACAGAACCACCTGAAGTTTCTTTTAAACGGGCATCTAATTTTAAAGATATTTTGGTCCATGCTGCTATTACTAAACCACGCACTTCCACTAAGGGATGTTATCCTTGCAATGAAAAGCATTGTGGCGTTTGCCATTTTCTTAACCCTGCTACCTCCATTTCCTGCAGTGCTTCCTCCTTTACTTTCAAAATTAACCAGAACCTGACCTGCACTTCTCACAATCTAATTTACCTGTCACATTGCAAGGTATGCCAGAAACAGTATCTCGGTGAGACAGGCAATACCATACGTGCCAGATTTGCCGGACATAAATTCGACATCCTTAGCAATGCTGACACCCCTGTCGCGAAACACTTTAATTCCCCTGGCCACTCTTTACAGGCCATCAGCCTTTATATTCTTCGTAGTAACTTCCATAACAAAAAAGAGAGAAAGCAATTCGAGTGTTTTCTTATTTGGATATTCAATGCCCTCACCCCTAATGGCATTAACCTTAGCAAAGGCACCATTCCCTCATTACCTTTCCCATAACCCTCTCCAACTTCAGCTATTCCTTAATTTGTCGCAAGCTCTATGGGCCCTTTTCTTTTTTGTTTTCTTATCTTATTTTTTATTTCTTCTTTTCAATGTTCTTTCATATTTTTCTACCTTTGACCCGATGTTTTTACATGTAGGACTATTTTACAGGGTGACTAGTGACCGGGAATTGTCAGGGAATTTTTTTTTTAACTGGGAACAGTCAGGGAATCATAAAATCGAAAATTTTGAACAATGTCAATATTCTTTCATGACAGCTTTTTTGTCTGCTGATAATCAGGTAAAATCTTTTTGCTAGGCACCCTGTCACTCCTAAACTTTTTTATAATTTCAATTTTATATGTGTCATCCTATTGCATTTTTCTCGCTGCCCCCTTATTATTTCCTATTTGTACTCCGTCCTGTCCTATCCCAACAGTTCTTCTAATTAATCTCATTTGTTCTCTTCTTGTTTTTCATCCAATACCGTATTACTATTCCCCATGCAAACTATATATAAACCCGTCCGTTAGTACAACTTTCATAACTTCAGGATAATTCCCTAATATTGTATTTGCTTTTAGAGAATTATCCTTTTTTGCTTTGATAAAGGATAGTCTCTATCCGAAACGTCAGCTTTTTATTTTGATTTTGATTAATTATTTTAGTTTATTATATTTTATTTTTTATTTATTTTGTATTTTTAATTAATAACTTATTATTTATTCTTTATTCAACAAAAACAAATTGCAGTAATAAAAGAAATAGTTTGAATTGTCCTCTCTAACACGAGAGAACGGGGAGAAGTGCAATTAGTCAATACTCTTCCTATGGCACTTTAAGAAATTAACATATAAAACAATTACATATACACAACTTGTCATTAAATAGCGTATCGGAAATAATTAATAAACTTAAATGAGTTTACAGAAATCATCACCAGCCCAATTGCAGCTGCACACAATATAACAGGACTTATGAATAATTAAATCTGAAATTGTTAGTTTTATAATCTTGCTGGATCCTCAGTCTTCGTTAGTGGAGGTCTGCAAACTTGCCATAGCTTGAAGGATACTACCGCCATTTACCGCTAAGGAGACCGGCAACGCAAAGCATTTAATATTAAGAACTGCAAGGGATTTTTCTATAAAACGAAAAAGACAAAGAGACATTATTAAGAATGACAACGCTTTCTGCTTTAAATTTAGCTATGCTTATTAAGTGGTAAAATTCTTTATGCTTAGCAAAATGTTACTCTAGACTCATGGGCAGTAGCAAACTCTTCGGATGGAGGATATCATACATGATAGCATATAAAAAATTTGATCTTATTTTACTGGCTATAGTATACTGCTCCCAAATCCTCAGTACGGAATGCTTCTACAAGTAGGCCAGAAGGCATTATCAATTGTAGTTGCCCTCCTGGGCTCGGAAACAATTCTTGTTGAAACAAACACGGTGCTTCTAGTCCAAGGTGAGTACCCTGTCCCTGAAACCAGACTAGGGTACGAAGAAAGGTCATAGAACACAACGCTGAATACGGTGAGAGATTATGCTCATTATGATGAGGGTTCGCTGAAACATTCCATTGCTCCAGTCATTCGTTGTCATCTCTGCTACTGGCTGCAAAGCTCCCGTCATCCAGTCATCTGATGTCTATCACTCGGGCGCAACAAAGCTTTCTATGGAAGCAATAACACTGGGTTGGGCGAATTGCGACACTGACGAAGTCGTACTTTGACGACCGAAGTGGCTTGCTGGAGGCGATTCTGGAGTTGATTCCTCGAGCTCAATTTGTGTCTTCTTATTCACACAATTCCTGTGCCACCGAACGTTTCTCCCAGCCTTCTGAACTTTATCCCTATTTTTACGGTGCCTAAATTCATGCTCCCTCTCTGTAAGCTCGCTCCTCTCTCTCTCCTCCTCTTTCCACAAAGATATTAAAATAACAAGGATTGCTTATGCAGGTAAATTGACGTGATTGGCTGGTGTAGATAACATCATTCCTAGAGCTTACTTCAAAGGAAAAGTATATGAACACAGCAACAATTAACATTCTTTTTATTTATTGGAAATTTTTGATAAAATTTATTACATATTAATGCAAAATATTACATATAATTATGTATATGTTTGATCTGATATATTAATAAGTTATTTATATTTTTTTCATACCCTTTTTATTAATTCAAAATTATTCAGCTTAATTCATAAACTGAAAATGTAGTTTTTATTGTAATGCAAAAACTTAAAGGATCTGTGCACTTTATTTTTATAAGTAGGCTTTGGATTTGCATATAATGCATATTTTTTCCCGAACTAGTAATTCACTCAAATGATATTTTTAATTGAATACTTGAAAATGTTGTGACGTTACAGTGAGCTGGAAGTCACGGGGGTCCGGCAGAGAGGAAAAAGGGGGGGGGGGCATACTCGTGAGTATTATTTAACGTGTGTTTTGCTAATTTAGTAAGGGGCAGTGCCATTAAGGAAAGGTGGTAATATGCATGGATCGATATTGATCTAGAATACTTGTTGTTTCTGCTTATTTTGTGTTTTATTGCGTGAGTGTGAGTTATCAGTGCAGAGAAATGTGTTTAAAAAACTCTATGAGCGATCGTATTCAATCCTCTGTTGAAGCGGCTATTGATAGAATTATCCTTTGTCGTATCAAGATTGCCTTAGCTTCCAACAGAGGATTGTTGATATTGCTTTTTCGAGAATCCTGAATGTGTCATAGGCATGCATTTAATGTTTCTTCTGAAATTCCTTTTTTTTTAATAAAAATTTCTGGAGAGGTGCAGACGTAGTTTCCATGCGCGCCCTTATGCTGATTATCGTATTTGAACTGGAAGCAATGGATCAAGTGCTGGAATGTAAATATGTACAGTAGTTGAACTTGTTTACAATAAATTTATGGTTTGATTAATTACCGGTTTGTTTTAAGTGATGTAACTGGCCAAGGTACTGGGCTGTGCTGATCGAACGGAGCAGCGTGATTCGGTGAAAGCAATGATGCTGCCGTGGCAAGAGCGAAAAGATTGCCAGTGAGGAGCAGCTCGAATTAACGAATGAAGGGCCTTCTGCTGAAACTTGGTGAGTGAATCTAAATTATTCTCTTGCGCCACACCAAGTCCGAAACGCCAATCGAACACCTTAGTAGTGCCTCGTGTTTAGCGACTGCATCGGTCCTCTCGCCGAATGTAATAGCGTGCAGCGAACTTTGCATCGGTGATGACACCGCGCGGTGTTATAGAGCAGTGCTCATGAAAGATAACGGAGCCGCCAGAGTTTATAGCTGAGTGTAACTCCATCATCGTAGCAATATGCTCTGTATGTCTGTTGGTGCTATTATGATTAATAAGGTGATTGAGCACCAGTTTCGTTCATTGAGGGATTCATTGTGTTTGTATCGGGGTAACCAGTAGGGAGTAGAAAATACTGTGACACGTAGGAGTCATCAAGTGCAGGGGCATTTTATGAATTTCGTGTCTTGCCTGGGGTCTTGCAGCTAGGTCCTCACGTGCCTACCAAGAAGGGTCTCAGTACCTCCCTTTTATTGACAAGTAAGGGGAGGGTACACCACGCGGTAGCATATGTCTAGATTTAGGAATATTTGTGCGTTAATTTCAATGAAAACTGCGTTAAATATTTTGAAAACTGTGTTAATTATTTTGAAAAGTGCATTAAAGCAAATGCCAAAACTACTAAACTAAACATATACCTAAAACTCTTACTACCCAGACTAGCCTTTTCCTAATTTCATCAACATTTTAACAGTTCCTTTTTTAAATCCATTGTAAATTATTTAACTGATTAAATAATAATTAAACAAAATAATCTTTCTCAGAAATGATTAAATAAACAAAACACACTGGAACTTTTTTAAAAATTTAAAAAGACATTTATTAAAGAAACCATACAATAATGGCAGCAAGAACTTAATTTAAACAAAATTTTAAACAAGTTTTAAATGAAATTGTATTTTTTTTAAAAGTTAATTTTAATAAACCACAGATTAAAAATAGTTTGTAAGTGTTTCTGCATAAAAGATATCAAAAAAGATATTCACATCAATTGTAAAAAGCATAAGAGTCACAACTAAAATCACTAACACAGTAGGGGAAGTTAATTAAATTTATAAAAGTTCTAGTAACACTTCAAAATTTATCCAATTTTTAAAAATATTATGAAAGCAAGAACAGATGAAGGGGGGGGGGGTAAACATACTCCATATTATAAAAAATATACCTTCATCTGTTCTTGATGAAAGGTTTTTTTTAAACATACTCCATACTATAAAAAATATACCATATCAAAAGAAAATGTGAATAAAAAATAAATTTTTTTCCCATTAAAACAACTAACATAAAAACATTCAAAATAGCAGTTTCTTCCGTAACTGAAAACAAAAATGGAAATTCTTTTTTAAACCAAACCTCTGGTAATTATTAGCACTCATACTGATAGCGCAGAAAAAAAAATTGTTTGTTGCACCGAGATTCATTGAAGCGATCAAGTTGACCGTCTTTTATCTGTGGCGATGCGTCACATAAAATATCATACATGTCAGATATTTCCTGCTGTTTAGGAGCAGGAACAGGATCTCTCTCTTTTGTGGTTATCTTTTTTTATGTAAAATGATCACTCTTTTTATATGTTTTTGCTCTCTCTTTAATATACAAGGTATTTATAATTAAAGTTCCATTTTGACCCGGCCATAAAAAAAAAACTACTGGACCAAAAGTTAGAATACATGGAAATATTAGTTCAAAGGGACACCACCAGCATGGAATGGCGCTCTATGCAATATTCGTTTACGAAATTAGACATGAAGACACAGGTTAACAAGTCTTTAATCGTTTCTAAAATTAGTTACATGTTAAATGTGGCCTCCATTTACTGAAAGCAGGTTACACCGGATTACTGCGTTCTCAACTGTATTTTCGTATCTAATTTCGCATACGAATATTGCATAGAGCTCCATTCCATGCTGGTAGTGAACTTTTGAACCAATTTTTTTTTAGTGGATATGAACTTCCCATGCCCTCTTGTATAATATTACTTGGTAATATTATAGCTTTTGTAAAGCTATATTACTTGGTAATATTATAGCTTTTGGTCCACTAGGTTTTTTTTATGGCCATGTCAAAATGGAACTTTAATTATAAAGACCCTGTACATCACTCATTTTATATAATTTTGCGCTCTTCTCCTTTTAGTTCCTTTTTATTTATGTTTATTGATTTTTCATTTTTATACTATATACAGCAGATGAAAAAACCCACAATTATTATTATACAATTGATGCAATAAAATTACTGTCTAAATTGAGACACTAAATCGAAGTAGTTCGATCTTTTTTTTACGACCCAAGAAGTTAAACCTGAAGTGAATTGCGACCTTTAATATTTTTTTAGCAACACAGGGCGAATTCTCACAAATATCTCCACCAATGGGATTCAGGTCCTCCTTTCAGCCTAGATGCCAATGTTAGGAGAGAACGTTCTCACTCTCGTTTTGGTTCTTGGCATTCTCGCGAGAACGACGTGATGTGGCGAGATTGTGTGCAAACTAGCCCTCCCATCTCTATGACTCACGCTTTTGCTTGTCTCGCTCGCTCTCTCTCTCTCTCTCTTCTCACGAGAAATCATTAAGCTGATACATTGCAAAAGGACATATGCTTAATATTTAACATATGCCCTTTTGCATTTTCTTCATATTTTAAACTTTCTTAACCACTAATAAACTAATTCCTGAAAAATTCATATGCTTAACTTTACTAAACCACAGCCTACTATATAGATAAAGGCTGTGACTAAACATAGTAAATACACAAAATAAAATAATACCGAGCAAAAAAAGGGTAAAAACTAAAGAATTACACGACCTTTTTGGAATCCGAATTTTATTCATGCACTTCATTAACACAAACATTCATCATGTTGCAGTATCCCACTGTTAAGCCAATGATATAAGACCTTACGTTACATGACTATAATATACAAAATTATCTCGATTCCTACTGGAGGGATCCATACGTTCTTTTGCAGGTATAAGCGAAAGGTGTGTCTGTTCGTTTTAATGTAATAAAACCAAATACACATTTTTTAACATACGACGATATGAGTAACGAAGCTTACCTCTGTTAGCAATAGTATAGAGTTGATCAGCCATAAAGTTAATTTTTGTTCATAAGAATTCCAGTCTTATT
This sequence comes from Rhysida immarginata, assembly GCA_023313115.1. NCBI lineage: Eukaryota > Metazoa > Arthropoda > Chilopoda > Scolopendromorpha > Scolopendridae > Rhysida > Rhysida immarginata. Next base: position 20,727 of record JAHWFO010112858.1, on the reverse strand, counting down.
TCGGCATTTTTTGCCTAGTTCATTAAACAAATGAGATATACTGTCAAGTTGTTTGTGCACATCTTGTTAAATCCTTTATCCATTTTCAAGACTACTGAGGCATAGGATGTCTCCAGAGTAATTTTGGTTGGGAATCATTTGACTTGCGGATAGTTTGGGCATTTTGTAATACTGAGTGTGTGCTCCCCATCGCATCTTATACACTTTAGAGGATCTTGTCCTTTCACATTTTGCCAGTCTCGTGAGTAATAGCCTTTAACACATTTGTTACAGCGTGGAGCTTAAGTACACCGTAAAGATACATGGCCAAATCTTAAGCAGTTGTAACATTGTCATGATATCTTGTTCCCATGGAACATTTCAATGGCTACAGCTAAGGGTCCTATGAGAGAGGCTTGACAAGTTCTGTTTTCACTAACAGAATGAGAAGATGGGCATATCTACTGATTGTTTGGATTTTTTTAATTCTAATCACTTTTACAGGAAAATAATTTATCTTTATTAGGTGAAAATCATCAAAGTTCACGTCTACATTTCTACAATTTTTCCAGTGAATTGGATCTCCTAGCATCTGCATCTCGCTCATCAATCAACAAGCTGTTTCACCATCCTGAAAGGAAAGGACTTAACTAGGTTTTCCTCTTTATCCTGTGGATGACTTAACTAGGTTTTCCTCTTTATCCTGTGGATGACTTAACTAGGTTCATCTGGCTTTCCTAAATTGGGTACTACTTGGACGAGTATAGCAGTGAAAGCCTTGCTTTCAGACCGTTCGTTTTGCTTGTGCCTGCGCTGTTCGATTGTCGATTTTCCCTTCATTGTATTGTAAAGTCTCTACCAATTTTATTGCTCTGAAGTGTATGATTTGAAAACAAGAAATTATTTTATGACATAGAATCAACACGTTTCAGCTGTAGCCTTCTTTTATGTATTATACTGAGTCAACTTTAGAAGAGCACTTGGGGGGAGAGAGGATTTAGGGATGGGATGGTAAAACAAAAAATAGCCAATGCGATGGCCTACATTTGTTATTAATTAACCAATGGGAATAAGATTTTCTGACTCAATAAATTTGTACAAACTAAAATAATACAAGAGTATCTAAATAACTTTACAGCAAAACAGTAAGGATATTATAATTAAACCATTAGACGCTAAAAGTAGGGTCTTCAAAACAATGGATAAGTGACTGAACTCTGGTGAAATCATGGAAAAGGGTTCAGAGAGAAACTTGGAGGTAGAAGGTTAAAAAAGTAACACTTAAGGAACAGAATAGGGGAGATAATTGTTTACCTCTCGGCACAGACCCTTTGAAATATAAAGATCAGGGGACGGGGAAAGGGAGTCGACAATCATTCCCTTTCAGAGTGAAATTATAGGAAGCAATAGACTGTTGTTGAAACAAAACAATGTGATATATGCCATGCACGCCTATAAATAATCGAAAAACTAATAAATATTTGCAAATAACTAAATAATAGAATATGAACAGTAGCGTTTACGTGAACTGCCTGAATGAAGAACAGGAATAAACCAAACAATTTAACATTTAAAATTAAGAAAAGCTTTATATAAAAGAAAATAAATAAATAAAATGCAGTCCAAAGCAGATGTCATTGTACACATAAAATAAATCAAATATTGAATTAGGTGGTTGGCAATACAGAAAATATGATCATATTTTCCTATTATAAAAAATATAAACATTTATATAATCTAATTTTTTCTAATTGGCAATTCCATCAATTGCAGAAATTTATATAAATTTGTAGAAATAAAATAAATCATATACAGGGTATTTCTAAAAGCAGTTACCAAATTCAGGTAGAGAAATTCAAGTATCTCGGGATTGCATTCACGAGTGATGGACGGCAGGAGAAAGAATTGGATGCTCGGATTGGTGCAGCAAGCTGTGTCAGACGTGAACTGTGGCGATCCGTGGTAACAAAACGCGAGCTGGGTAACAAAGCCAAGCTCTCCGTCTTTAAATCTACCTTTGTCCCTATTCTCACCTATGGTCATGAGGATTGAATAATGACTGAAAGAGTGTGATCGCGGGTACAAGCGGCCGAAATGAGATTCTGGAGAGGTATGGCAGGTGTTACCCTACTAGATAGAGTGTACAGCAGCACAATAAGGGAATCTTTAGGTGTTGAGCCGCTACTTCCCCGAATTGAGCGATCTCAGTTGCGCTGGTATAGCCACGTAATACGGATGCCGCAAACTAGTCTTCCTAGGCAGTTGTTATTTTCCAAACCGGTGGGTAAAAGACCAATGGGTCGGCCTAGAACCAGGTGGCTAGGCTACATAGAGAATCTGGGTTCGAGTCGCTTGGATAATACCAGGGAGGACATGCGCCTGATGGCGGAAGATCGCGATCGCTAGAGATCCTCCATAGGGCTGCTGCCCCCGCGACAATAACGGATAAGCGGCTTTGAAAAGTAAGTAAGTAAGTTACCAAATGTTACACACAGCTAGGGGACACCAAAACAGCACCTTTTCCATTTCATGGGAGGTCAGAATCCTACCATTGTCCGGCTATGAGGAAGAGAAGTTATGTAATGTGCAAATGAAAAAACACAACTTAATCTCAATTCGTTTTTTGACACGTGAAAACAACGCATACAAAAGCTGCTGAAAGTGTTCACCAGCCATTTCACGAACTTATTTTGCAATGTGGACGAGCAGCTCTTCAAAGGTAGTGAAAAGTGTGCGGAAGGCGAGTGTCTTCATATGACCCCACAAGAAGTCAAGAGGAGCAAGATCTGGCGACCTAGGAGGCCATGCAACTGGTCCACCTCTACCAATCTGACGATTAACAGTGGGGAGGTGGAGTTGCACTATAAACTTGATCATGGGAGTTGTGTGAATATCCCATTTTTGCCATGCGCATTCATTATCATAATTTACCTGTGGAATCATTTCTGACTCCCATAGCTGGACAATGGCATGGTTCCGACCCCCCATGGTATGGTAAAAACTGTTTTGGTGTCCCCAATTGTGTGTAACATTTGTAACTACTTTTAGAAACACTCTGTATAATTACCCTCGTTATCGGACCCCTCCATAGGAACTACCTTGAAATGGTGTAGGGGCTTGATGGCATCAATGTTAAGGGCTATGCTGGGTATGGGCATCCATGCCAGACTGGTCTTAGCTGAGGGGTTAGATTAAAAGTGTACAGTCGGTTATGGAAACGCCCAGTGGACCAGTGCAACAGAGGCTACGTAAGCTTCCTGTGTGACCAGTATGTCCATGTGCGTTTTTGCCAAGCACAGCGAAGTCCTGGTGGTTGCAGGAAAGCTATTCCTTAACAACACACCACTTTGGCTCCTACTTCTCTAATAGAAGGAACCTGAAATCGTTTAGGCAAATCGGCTGATTGGATGTCACTGGAGGTCTGGCTTGAGCGTTAGACTAAGTCTATATCCCCTCAATGCCAATTTACATCCCCTTGTTGGTCTCTATGGTGGTTGGGAAGCGAGAGGGGATTAAAATGTATCATAACTTAAATGGATCAACAAACTAATAAACAAAACAAAATTATAAATGGTCAAGATGGGAGAGATTTAAAGTGTACTTATCCGCAATTCATTAACATGTGCATAAGCAGGTGGTGTACCTTTTAAATCTGTTTCACCTTTTCTAGTGGCAAAGGGTCTTAAAAGTATAACAGGGGAAGTTAAAAATGTTAAGCAGTTATATAATAGAGACCTCCTGATAGAAGTAAGCAATGATGAATAAGCAAGGAACTGTTGGCTTTAAAGTCCTTCACTAATAAAAAAGCATGCGCCCCATTGGCCTAGTAACGTTAATAAACTGGAATAACAGAAGGGTCTAAGACTATAGGGATACTATTATACCGGGTGATTACAAAAGAACTTCACACTTTTAAAAATTTATTACGTCAAAGCTATTCAGAATATAGAAACACCACATACGGATTCTTAAAGAAAACCTCTTGAAGTTTATTGTGACACAGTTAAAGATGTTCAATATGCCCCCGTGTCGTGACACAGCATACATCAATGCGGTAGTCGAATTCGTCCCAAACCCGCATTAACATGTCTCCATCAATCCTACGTATCACTACCGTAATGCGTTCTTGCATGTACCTGTAGAGAATCATGCCGCCGTAGTTCTGCATTCCAGAGTTCCAGCTTGGGTGTTTGGCATTAAGGACACCAGCCAGGACAACTGGAATGTCATCACTGAAGAGTTCATCAAGCTCGCTAACGTCGAGAGAATGTTTAGGTGAATTGTAGAGCACCACGAACTTCACTTCACCAAGGAAGGCATTATTGATGATGGAGGCCGATTCTATACCTGCATAATACAACGGCACAAAGGCACTTCTTGCAGAGTTTGAAGTCATACAATCGTTACGGTACAAACAATAACCAGGTAACTTCAAGTCTTGGCTTGGTTTAAGATGTGTTTCACAGAGGAACGGAACGTCGATTTCCTGCTTCAGCAGATAGTTGTGAAACTCTATCCGCTTTCGAGGAATCCCCCTGTCATTCATATGAGGAACCGAAGTTCACTTTTATTGATCAATGTATAATCTCGTGCAGCCTTGTTGTAATTAGTTGGCCTTAAGAAACCCACTCATCTGTGGTAACGTTTGCCTAGATCAGATAATAGATGACATATACGTCCAGTTTGTTTATACAGACCTTGTAAGTCGTTAATGTTGAGGCCTTTTTCCTCCAGCTTAGACACTGCAGCTGCAAAGGATTTGTCTACTGTCACTTTGGAACTAAGCATCCTTATATCCTTTTAATTTTTTATAATTTCGAATGGGTGGGTTTTGTCATTATTGATGTCTTTTTTGCTCTTATTATTGGCTCACTCAGAGTTTGACATGTTATTTTCACATCTTACTGGTTAAGAAGTGCTAATGTATGTTAATTACCATGTTAATGTATATTAAAAAATTGTTTAAAAACTGAGTTTTCGGCTAGCTCAATCACTGATTCTCCTATGGGTAAAATCACCATTCTTCACAGTTTTCGCTGTTATTTTCGTATTCACCAGTATCCACCATCAACGTTGTGATCAATAAATATATTCTAAATTTTTTCTCAATTTTTACTATCATTCTTCCTTCCAAATTTTACTTTTCATATTTTTTTTCATTCTCTCTTACTCTTTTGGGGTTGTTTTCTTCAGTGGCTTCTTTAACTCTATTTCCACTTCATCCTCTGCTGCGTCTAACGCTGTAGATTCCAGCCTTGGTTTCTGCAGAGAAAGTCCCAAACCATCAATACCAGTAT